>CAHIKZ030004539.1:1512500-1537500 GCA_903632075.3 Acanthosepion pharaonis
TAATTTTTTTTTTTTTTTTACGAATTGATCAAACTCAAACAAAATATTGTTTTCAATCGTTATGAGTCTACCGATTGAATAGAATTTTATTATAAACAATTGTCTTGTAAATGGAATTTTAAAGCATTCTGAATGTAAAAATAAAGAAAAAAGTGAGCAAGACAATAAGAAACACTGCCTGCCAAAAAAAAAAGTGAAGTTTTGTTGAAATCGGTTGAAAATGTAGGAAATCCGATCCCATATATAAACGAACACAGACACACAAACAAACAAACTGAGTTTTATAATAAGTATAACTCGATATGAGTTGTCCTCCTTTCATTCTCGCGACAGCGATGCCTCTTAATCGTGTTTTCAAATTGATTTCATGCAAAAAATACTTGTGTTTTTCCTATGTTTGGCGCTGTCAGAACCACCGCAAGGTAATTTTACGTAGTCCTGTGAAGTTTTGTTGAAATCGGTTAAAAATGTAGGAAATCCGATCCAATATATAAACGAACAAACACACACAACCTGGGTTTTATAATAAGTATGATTTCTCTTACGTTACTTTGTGAAGAAAATAGGTTTACGTCCACTAACTGTTATCGCTCTTTCCTGTATTGATGCAGGTTACCTTCCTAACCTTTTGTTTAAATATTTTACGTCTTTCTATTGGTGGACTATAAAGTGAGTCAAGTCATTTGGGCTAGCTCACTAGTAAACATAATACCCAAAAAAACTGCAACACCCGGGGATCCCAACCCTGTAGCAGCACCTCCCTCGCGGGTTTCAAATGTAATGTCTTGATTAATTCATTATTTTCTCTCCGAGTTGCATGTACTGTCCATTTTAGTTGTTGCTGCTGTTGAAAGCCTACAAGTTATTTGATGTAAATTCTGTTATTTGGTTCAGTTCTTTAAGATTATATAGCGCCAGAATTGTCGCCGGTTTCGCTCGAAACAACTTTTAACGAGTGATTTGAGCAGGCGGTCTAAAACAGTTTAGATATTTCGGAACAAGTTTGGTGCCATCCATCTGAAAGTCTTGATCCGACGAAGCTCTTTAGTTGGTTCTTTGATTCGGTACAATTCTTTGTTTGCGATTTTCTAACGCCAGGGCACGAAGTTCAAAGGAGAATGGCTCTCTCAAAGACTTGCAGCGTTTATCCCGGTGGGTTACTTATTGTTTTATTAAGCAGATTAGCTAAGATTGAGCGTAAAGTAGCGTAAGGGAAATATTTTTATAAATTTCTATCGACAATAGTAGTGGCTGCTCGGTCTCTAAGTGCCTAATGTTTCCTTATAATTAGAGATGAGGACAACTGATACTACACTTTGATCCCAACCCAAACAAATGGCTAAGCAGTGAAGAAAAGAGTAACTCGAAGAGCACTGTTTGCTCGAGAATGAATACCAAAAACATGGAGAATAGAGTAAATTGCTTTACTGGAAACAGGCTGCATGCGGTCAGGGAATGTGTTCAGTGAATACTCAAAAGTTGAAGAAGACCAAGGGAAGGGGTTATTTATTTATTGATTTATTTTAATTTATTTATTTATTTTGCCGGATTTATTTAAACTATTCAGCGATACGGTTCGAATAGAACGAGAAAACGCACATTAAATAGGTTTTATGGAACATATCTGAAAAAAAATACTAAACGAATTGATTTTGATTTTTTACGGTTTATCAACACTTTCTGGGTTACTTAAAACCTAAAGATATTTTGGATTTTAAGAACTTCACGGATTTATTTTTAATCATTTCACCCTGAGGAAGGACAAAAAGCCCCTAAAATACAAGGAGTTACTGAGTGGGAAAGAATCTGAAAACCCCCCCCAAAAAAATCATTATTAACCCTTTGCCTGTCCGGGGCATTTTCGTGTGTGCTATCCAAACGTTGGTACTTGTTTTCATATTTGTAGCCGTCTCTTCTACTCCAATAGCTTCATATCTCGCACCTCTCGCCTGTGGAACACCCTTCCCTATTCCAGTTTCCCTGAGAGCTATAATCTCCAACTATTCAAATGTAATGTCAATCAACATCTCCAGTTGCCTTGATCTATCCACTATCCTTCTCCTCATCCTTTCCTCTATCACTCCTATCTGATCTTACTCCAAATCTTCTGAAACCCCTTGCGTCCTAGTGGCTTCCCGCCTTGCTTGGCGTGAAACGCTTAAAAAATATATTACAAGGCAATTCGGCTTATTTGGCAAATAGAATTTGCTGATATATAGTGTTTGACATAATAAAAAAAACCTGAGCGTCACATGTGATACGCAGAACGTACAAATCATAATTTTATTTTTATTTTTTTACACTAAGCTCTGTGCAAGTTATAATCATTTCAATAAAGCAGAAAAAATAGATGTCTTTGTGCATGGAACTTTTTTTTATCGAAGGGGTGGACGTATTTATATTAATTTAAAAACAGATTGCATCCTCTGGAAAAAAATATGAACTAATAAAATTATCCAGTATAATATACAGCTTTATTTTATCAACATTTAAAGAAAGAAAGAAAAGAAAAGAAAAAAAAGGAAATGAAGGTTATCTAAACCTTTGCCTGTCCAGGGCATTTTCATGCCTACTATCCGAACGTCCATTCTTGTCTTTGGATTTAAATCTATTGCCAGGCAACTCAGCTTATTTGGCAAATAGAATGTGCTGATATATAGTGTTTGACATATGATGCAAAGACTGTAAAACTCATACTTTTTTTGCACCACGCTCTGTGCATGACATGTGATGCAAAGTTTATAATCATTTCAATAAGGCGAAAAAATAGATGTCTTTCATTTGAGACCTGCCATTATCAGTCAAGTGTCCTGAGTTCATATATAATGCACAAAATATTAGATTAGTCCTTTCCTCAGACGTCCTACACAATAGCAGACCCCTTTTCTTAAGCGTCCTTAGGTTTACCACTCTTAAAATCATGGCTAGTGTGCACCAAATATGATGCACAGTCGTTGAAATCTGTGTCCTGTGCATCACATATGGTTAACGAAGGAGGCCAACGACAGAACTGGAATTAAAGAGATAATGCATCTAAATTTCTGACAATGCATTTCAATTTTTGAAGATCAAAGTTGACTGGAAAGCAAAAAGCTGGAAGAGAGTTCTACAAGCAAGAAGAAACATAAAAAACTATAGTTATATCTAGTAATTTTTTCAGTAAAATGACATCTAGATGCGCGTCCTGGGTATGACGATAAACTACATCCAACAGCAAGGAGGTTTTGAGGAGCGTGGAACCATCTCTTAATTGCTGGTGTTCTCAGGTCCACACTGACCCAGGGTGGTAGCACCTGTTAGGGTCCCAGCTATGGGCAAATAGTTAACACCCAAACTTTTGTAAAAATAGGTTTTAATACCAGAAATACTTGTTAATAAAAAAAGAATATTACCAGCAATAATTTTTGAAGGAAAAATTATTATCAGCAATACTAAAAAAAAAAGCACCAGCAATACAAACAGCTATCCATTCTTTGGAAAAAATATGACCAGCTATAGATTTCTTCAAGGAAAAATATTCCCAGAAATAGATTTTTGAAGAAAAACATATTACCAACAATAAAAATTTTGTTGGCATTAAATAACCCATTGAGGTTGATATACCGTAAAAAAAACCAGACCAAATCAAAGACATCTAGATGCCAATCTGGTGGTTCTTCTACATTTGTAAAATCAAGGTTAAGGAGGGAAGTTTATTTGATCAATTACCATGACAAAAAAAATGTTGCAGGGAAACTACTTCACGACGGTGAGAAAGTAACTAGAGCCGAGATGCCACATCAGAACCGATAACATTGCAGATTCTTCTTTGTACTTTTCTCAAAATTCCCCTAATACATAGCAGAAGCACCAGACCAGATGTGGCGGTAATATTCAATTCATGGATGAATGGTTGACTTATAAATTTGTAAGGTAGATTGTGACAAGAAACATTATCTAAGAAGACACAGGGAACCAACTTTCCTATCAGCAGATGAAGTAATTGCTTTATGTCAGGAGAAAAAACGCTGGCCTGAGCTGGTGCAATGAATCATTTTCCTAGAGGTTAGCTTCAGTCATGCTGACTGGAAGTAAAAAAAAAAAAGTGTTCTCTAATATATTTTTGCAAAAATAATGATTGGGGAAGAATGTCGTTTTTTGACGTTAAAAAATACGTCAAAAAACGACATTATTACGTCATTATTTTTGCACCAACCTAATAATTAAAAGAGAGCAGTTCCGTTTTGGAGGCGTTCCAATTAAAACCCCATTTCTTGCCCCAATTAACAACAGATTGGAGTTCATTTCTTACATCAGTAACCAATTTGACCATATTAATGGCCACCATGCTCTGAACAAAAAAACATACGCTGATGACACAGTGTTAATGGCAAAGAATGGACTATTATCATTAAAAGAACATAAATCATAGTTATCAGTAGAATGGACAGCCCAAGGTGTAAGCAAACGTATTGGGGATATCAAAATCAAGTAAATACATAAATTTATTCATTTGAGTAGTGTCATAAAAGAAATCAGGAAATGTGATACGCAGGCGTGTAATGAATAACGAAAGTTGCCTTCCAGAAACTAAGCAAAATATTAAGAACTAGGAAAGTTTCGTTAGAAACAAAAGAAAAAGTGTGCTGAATTGCTATGTAATAAACACCAGAGGTGCCAGAAATAAGTATCAGCTTTTTTTCTGTTCGTGTGTTTCATAATATTCAAGAGGGTGCGACTGAAGGTAAATTAAAATCTACCATGTGTAACAGTAAAATTGTCCAAATCGTGTAACAGCGAAATTGTCCATTTGTTAGATTAAGCTTTGTACCTTAGAAATGATTAAAGATATCTTACTGGAATTCTCCGAGGTTTTTCTAACGCTATTAAACTCTACCTTGAGCAATAAGAATGCATAATTGTTCTTCAAGCTTAACAGAAGAATCGTGATGAAATCGATCATAAATGAAAATGACATATTCATCATTAAT
This sequence comes from Acanthosepion pharaonis, assembly GCA_903632075.3. Lineage (NCBI taxonomy): Eukaryota > Metazoa > Mollusca > Cephalopoda > Sepiida > Sepiidae > Acanthosepion > Acanthosepion pharaonis. Next base: position 1,517,471 of record CAHIKZ030004539.1, read on the forward strand.
CAATCATAGCTAAGGATCGGAAGCTCATGAAGATTTGAAGTTCATATATATATATATATATATATATATATATATATATATATATATATATTCCAAGATTATTTTCCAATTTATTCAAGATTCTCTTCACCCCATGTAACCTGGAATAATAAGGTGCCTCACAAGTTTCACGTACGATTTCATTTTCAAGTCTTTTTCACTGCTCTTTGAACTGTCATAGCTGAAACTCCTCTCTCACGGGCCAAACGTCTTATGGATTGAGTTGGATCTTTTCTAATTGATCTCTTTAGCTTTAAATTGAAATGATGATCCCTCTTGCTGTTGTGACCTCCTGAACCAGTTTTCTTTTCCATTGTTTGCTCTTTTTAAAACTTATTTACCGTTATTTTGATGGTTCTTGAATGGACTTTGAAAATGGAAGCCAGAGTATGAATATTGGTACCATTAGTGAAGGCCTGAATGATTTTTTCCTCAGTTGAGAAGACCGTGGCACTGACAAAACGATTTTAGCCGGTTCGTTCTCTTTCTAGCTGAATAGGGCTTTTCAATGATTCTTACGTAAAATGGTATCAAGATGGCTAAATGACTTCTGAAAACCAGAAAAAATAATTAGGTTAGTGGTTTTTTAGATATTAAACATTTTTTGGGATGGACAATACTGTAACACGTTTTGGACAATTTTACTTTGAACATCTCATGGGATATCTCCTGTCAGATTGAAAGTTTATAATTCCAATGACGTTCCATACTTTGAACATCTCATGGGATATCTCCTGTCAGATTGAAAGTTTATAATTTCAACGACGTTCCTTACTTTGAACATCTCATGGGACATCTCCTGTCAGATTGAAAGTTTATAATTTCAACGACGTTTCTTACTTTGAACATCTCATGGGACATCTACTGTCAGATTGAAATTTTATAATCTCAACGACGTTCCTTACTTTGAACATCTCATGGGACATCTACTGTCAGATTGAAATTTTATAATCTCAACGACGTTCCTTACTTTCAACATCTCATGGGACATCTGTAAGATTGAAGTGTTGCAATCTCAAAGACGTTCCTTACTTTGAATCTCTCATGGGACATCTCCTGTCAAACTGAACGGTTGTAATCTCAACAAGTCCCCTTATTTTAAAAGGAGAAATCTCAGCGTTCAATAATTTGATGATAAAATGATACCAGCTTGGTTTTAGTTTTATTGAACGTTACAGGTGTTTTTATTTCATGTTTCCGCGTCTAGTTCTTTAGCATTTACTTCACGGTGGAATGTTTATTTAATTAACTTCGGTGGCTCGAGTGTGGGACACCCGGTGAGAATCGAACTCACTACTACAATTATAAAATGACTATTTTGCAAACTAATGGTCCACAGCGAATCTCCCAAACTGTTTTCCACAAGAACCCAATACATACGTGTGTATGTATACACACATAGAAACACGTACACACACACACACACACATAAAAACGAGCATATACATAAAAACCGCCCACCCGCACACATACATACACACAGATAAAAACACGCACACATACATACACACACACACATACAAACACGCAAACGCACTGATACACACACAAGCACGCACATACAAATACATACACGTACAAACACGCATACACACATACATATATGCACACACGTAAAAGTGCGCATACACACGTGCACACACATAGAAGCCCGCTCGCATACACACGCATACAAACACGCATGCACATACAAACATGCTACACACATATACAAACACGCTCACTCATACACACAGGCACAAACACGCAAGAAGATACACACACACACACATACAACCAAATACACATGCATACACATACAAACACACCCAACAATATACAAGCACACACACAAACATACAAACACGCACGCACGCACACATACATACAGACACGCCATTTCTTATCCTGGCTGGATTGTAAACTAAATATGCACTCAACATAGTTCAAGCCCAACTCTTTCATGTCTGCTGGCCGAAGGCTTCGCCTACACCTGAACGTGTCTTTCCTTTCTTTTTCATTGATTTTCTCGCCTGTCGAACTGCCATGGCGGACGTGGTCCAAATTCCCAAAATGTGACTCGTCTTGTTAAGGCGTAGATTCCAGCAACGAACGAAAAAGAAATGTGCAAAATAAATAAATAAATAAAAACTCTAATAATAATAATAATAATAATAATAATAATAAGAAGAAGAAGAAGAAGAAGAAGAAGAAGATAAACAGCAGTAGCTTAGATAGTAATCTCAAACAAAATTGGTGTGTCTTACTGGAAACTAGAAAAACACCCAAATCTAACCGAAGATTTTATTTTCGTTTTCTCTCAGCGCATGCGCGATCTTTCCGCCATAATAACACATGCTTTAATGTTACTATGTGTATACGCATATATAATTTAGTGTGTGCGTGACAGGGAGAGAGGAGTTTACAAGTGTTTATTTTATTTTGTGATCATGTTAGATTTCTCTCGATACACACACACACACATACACACACCCATATATATCTACATCTATATATATATTATCTACCCATATATATATATGGGTAGATAATGGCAAATTCATAGAGATACCATTATGCCTGACAAATCTATGCTTTGAAAATACCTGTATGTGATTTCAGATATTTGTATTTATGCTCGCTTGCACGCGCTTGCGCTTGTGTGTGTGTGTGTGTGTGTGTGTGTGTGTGTGTGTGTGTGTGTGTGTGTGAATCCTGATATCTACATATGTGTGTGGATGAGTCCCTATTCCTCTTCTGTGTATCTGTGACTGATTCTCGGAATAGCTCGCACGATCACCGAAGTTAAGCAACGCCAAGCCTGGTCAGTATTTAAATGGGGCTGCCGTAATCTTGGGTGAGCGGGTGGTATAAGGAATTAGCTTGGAATTGTTAATCGGAGAGCCAAGTTCCCATTCCAATCGGGTTAGGTTTATTTACTTAAGCGCAAATAGCCTTGGGAAATCCTCCACTTCTACCCCCAACTATTAGTAAGACTTGTTTGACTAAACAATTATTTTTTTTTTTAAATTTTACAATCTTAAAATATTTTATGGCTTTAAATAATCTCCAAAGGGTTGATAAACCGTAGAAAACAAATCGATAAATAAAATGCATTTATTTACACTATATTTGGACTATTGTTCTCGTCTTTTTGTTGCTATCAGAACGTTTCGACCGTTGCACATCCTGCCTTCTTCAGGTGTATATCGATCTGGGTAATATACAGCAGTTGCAGCCTAATCAGCAGCTAGGTTTAAGGCGCTGAGTTTACTAAGATTGTGCTGAACCGATTGCATCAAACGAATTTTGTTCGCAAGAAGCCCCAACTGAATCTACATTACCTCACCGAAGCACAAGTTGCCTGTAGATTTGCAGCGAACTTCTCAATAAACCAATGAATGGCCGATTCTGGAGGCGAATGGTCACATCAGATGAGAATTGGGTGTACTTGGTTAATCATGATCGGGAGAGGAAACGGGTTCCGTGAGAGGAACAATTGGCATCCGTTCCACAACAGAATCAGTTTGACAAGAAGGTCATGATCTCTGTCTGGTGTAATTTCCAATTTTGAGCTTGTTCCACACGGTCGCGCAATAAACTCTAAATTGTATTGCCAGCAGTTAGACCGCGTGTACGTCAGACTAAAGAAGGAGTATCCTGCTTTAATCAATCGAGATCGGGCTTTGTTTCAGCGAGGCCACACACTGCCAGGTTGACTAAGAGCTTCAAACAGATGAACAGTGTTGAGATTCTTCCACATCCACCGTTTAGTCCCGATGCTGCTCCGAGTGACTATGGTTTATTCCGCCCCATGGTACACTTCCTCTGCGATCAGCGATTCAAAACTTTTGATGAAGTGAAGGAAGCTTGTTTACAGTTTTTTTTATTCAAAGCCAGCGAACTGATACCTGGGACAGATTCGGATGCTGGCTGATCGTTGGCAGAATATCGTCGAGAATTTTGAATAATAAATGTTCTGCATCAATGAAATGGAGAAAAAAAGAATTCGTCAATGTTAAATCTTTTCATTTGTATCCCCTTACTTCTATTAAATAATAACCTGTTTTCAATGCTTGTGATTGCCATTTACAGTTGTTAAGCTCAAATATTTTACGTTAAAACAGATTTTGCGCTGGTATTTTGGAGTCGTAGAACTCGTAACGACGTTATTTAACTTAATTCATTAGAAAAGTCAAATAGTAAAACCGTACATTTATCAACCGCTCTACGCATTACTATGTTGACCAAAATCTCCTGACTCTCTTAGGAAACCGAAAGAAAACGACACATCTTGATCTCTGTCTGATGGAATTTCCTAGGAGGAATGCATTTCGCGATTGTTCCACACGGCCGCGCAATCAACGCTAAAGTATATTGCCAGCAGTTAGACCGTGTATACGACAGACTAAAGAAGGAGTATCTTGCTTTAATCAATCAAGATCGGGCTTTGTTTCAGCAAGATAACGCGAGGCCACAATATTGCCAGGTTGACTAAAGGAGAAGTTCAAACAGATGGACGGTGTTGAGTATCTTCCACATCCACCGTCCAGTCCTGATGTTGCTCCAAGTGACTATGGCCTATTCCGCTCAATGGCATACGACCCCCGCTTTATCAATGCTTTTGATGAAGTGAAGGGAGCTTGTTTATAGTTTTTTTATTCAAATCCAGGGGACTGGTGTATCTTGCCTTGGTCATCAATCAGTCTGAGACATTGTTTCTTAATTATTTTTTTTTACTTTAGGGGGCATTTGTAGAATAACTAAAAGTTGGGTTGCATTTTATATTTTAATAAAGAAAAATTAGTCGTGAAATTTGAAGTAATAAAGAATTTTCCTGAAATAATTATTTAAGACATTACATTACTAGTTTGGCTGGAAAGTCCTGACTCACTTAAGAGGCGGAAAGAAAACAACAAATCTTGATTTCTGACTGGTGGAATTTCCAAAGAGCACTGCATTTCCAGCTTGTTCCACACGGTCGCGCCATCAATACTAAGTTCTATTGCCTGCAGTTAGAACGCGTGTACGACAAACTAAAGGCATATCCTGCTTTGATCAATCGAGATCGGGATTTGTTTCAGCAAGACAACGCGAGGCCACAACACTGCCAGGTTGACTAAGAAGAGCTTCAAACAGATGGACAGTGTTTAGATTCTTCCACATCCACCTTTCAGTCCCGATGCTGCACCAGGTGACTATGGCCTCTTCCGCTCAATGGCACACTTCCTTCGCGACCAGCGATTCAAAACTTTTGATGAAGTGAAGGAAGCTTGTTTACAGGTTTGTTTGTTTTTTGTTGTTGTTTTTTTGTTGTTGTTGTTTGTTTGTTTTGTTTTTTTGTTGTTGTTGTTTTTTTTTTTTTTTTGTTGTTTATTTTTTTTGTTCAAAACCAGCGGACTGGTATCTGGTAGGGATTCAGATACAGCCTGATCGCTGGCAGGAGATCATCAAGAATGATGGATTTTACATTATTTACATTATTCGGACTATTGTCCTCATCTTTGTCGCCATATTTATCACAACGTTTCGGCCGTTGTACGCTCCGGCCTTCTTCAGGTGGTTGGAAAGTCGAACTGAACCCTTTATTTCGCTCACTGGGGTAGACTGTTCTAGTTCCACGTGCCATGTTTGATTGCTGTCAGCTATCAGTTATCTCCTGTTAATTTTCCCTCTGAAAGTTCTCCACTGCCTTAACCGGGTATTGAACTCACACTCTTTGGGTCTTGTCACTGGATCTAACCAACGCCTTTATCCACTGTGCCATGTCCTCAAGGAACTAGAACATTCTACCCCAGTGAGCGAAATAAAGGGTTCAGTTCGACATTCCAACCACCTGAAGAAGGCCGGAGCGTACAACGGCCGAAACGTTGTGATAAATATGGCGACAAAGATGAGGACAATAGTCCGAATAATGTAAATAATGTACATAATACCTGATCTCAGAAATATAGACAGACTATGATGGATTTTATTTTGAAGAATAAATGTTGATATTGCTCCATAGAATTGTGTTGTATTATTTCCGCATCCTAAATGAGTCAGGACTTTCTGGCTAATCTAATACTTTCATGGTAATTGTTCTGATTAACTTTCCTCTATGGTACCTAGACTTTATGAATTTAAGCGCAGTACTAGATTGGCAGTAAGGTCTCATCATTTTACATTTGAAATGGCTAGATGTAACTGTAAGTTTTATGCTACCAGCTTCTACTCGCTTGTAGAACTCTCTTTCGCTTTCTTGCTTTACAGTCAAGATAGATCTTCAAAAATGTAAATGCCATGTCAATCTTTCTCATCTGTCTTCTTTATTCCCGTTCTTTTATTGTTCTCTCTTTCCTTAATAATTTTCTTTTTCTCATATTGCTTAAGACTCATTAATTGTTTGCGTCTTAATAGCTGTATTGCCTTGCTTGGGGGTTAAATGATAAAAAAATATCCTAAGGGAAATAGAAAAGCTACAAAGATTCATTATCGGTACACAATTTTACCAAATACACAGACGACATTGTGTTGATGGCACACTCAGGAAGGAAGAGGGAAAGGTTCTTAAACATGATAATAAACTGAACCAAGATGGACTGACTATTAACTCAACCTGCTATGGTGAGTTTGATATTCGGTAGATGCTAATAATATGCAATCAGACACGAGGTCAACTCTGTTGATAGCAAGACGGAAAGGGTCTTAATCAAGACACAATGTAAATGACTTTATTGCCTTGCTTGGGACGAAATGATAAAAAAAAAACAATTATTATTGATATTTTTGTCCATGTCTAGGGGGCTGAAGAAGGATCAAAGGTTTCATAAAGTTCTTGATGGTGTTTGGTGACTCCTAATCTGTGAGGTCGCGCTATAATATAACTTGATTCTGATGTTTGTCACGACCAAACTCAAAACCACCGACATATCCACATTCTCTGAGCTAAATTGGCTAAAGTACGCTAATGATTTTGCTCGATAAACCAGAAACATGCCTTCACGTAGAACTACTAATTTAAATTCGCCCATTATGTACAGGTGCTCTTTTAGAATCTGCCGACTGGCACGTTTAAAATCGATATTTAATTGATAACTAGCTCAGAAGGTCAGTACGTATTGATTTTTTTTCGTTTTTGTCTTGCGTGACTTGAAGTGAGATAGGGTTATGATTAAAATTTAGAAGGGGCTTTTTTTTCTTCTAACGTCGACTTTATTTCATTCAAGTTTATCCAATGTTAATCGAAACGGTTCGCTTTCTGTGGCCACCATTTCGAATCAATTCCCTTCTATGACATTTACCATAATTCCCCATGTATAACACGCATTTTTTTCTAAAAAATAATAAGCAAATTTAAGAGTGCGTATTATGCACAGCTACAAAAAATCTTTTAAAAATTGCCATAAAATAAAATAAGAATTATCATAAAACTAAATTAGAATAATATTATTGTGTTTAAAATCATTTTTTAAATAAGAGTAGGAAATGCTGGCCGTAATGAAATTTATAGGGTTTGATTACCAAACAAGGGGTGCATATTATGCGTGAGTAGAAGCATTTTCCCACACTTTCAGCACAATTTTACGGGTGCGCATTATGGATGAAGGCGTATTATATATGGTATGTGTTTCAGATTTTATTGCTACAATGATTAACCGGATTGTGTCAAATTTGAAACCTCAGCTACGAACTAAGTTTGGTTTTGTTTTGTTTTGTTTGGTTTTTTAACGCCATATCAAAGATGAGAACAATAGTCCGAATATAAATAATGTAAATAAGTGCATTTTACTGATCGATTCGTTTTTTTTTACGGCTTATCAATCCTAAAAATATTTTCTGGTTTTAAATAATCTGCAAAGAGTTTATAAGCTGATGCTAATGGTTGCTAAGAGCTATGATCGCCAGGTACACAGCACAACGTTTTTATTTACCAAAGGATACAAACATCAAAGGGGGTTTGAAATAATTGTTTGCATTAATAGTATCTACCTGAACCCTCCACGAAGTTAGGATGTGACACAGGCTCTATTCCGTTTTCTTTACTCGTATTTATGAGCCTAAAGACGCAAACATTTACCCGGTTCCTGTGACTATTGTCTGTGACTGCTGCTCGGATTGAGGAATAAGAGAGCCGAATTCGAATTCCAGTCGAATTCATTACATTCACTTACGCGCTAATATGCTTCTGAAAGCAAGAATGGACTGTAAATGGAACTCGAAGAGTGAATAGTCACATAATCAAGATATGGACGTTCCATAAAAAAAGGGCAGGAAATAAGAAAACTTGTCAATCCTGGAAAGAGCTATAACAATTACTGGACTTGTAAAACCTATTTTAACTTGAAAAATTACTTTTAGAAAAAGGATTTTTATAAATTTCAACAGTAGGACAAATAATGAGCAGGGAGTACTTAGAGAATTTGATAAATAATCCATCTCCTTCCTTCCAGCTATAGGTAAATTACACAACAGATTAGGTTTATAGCCTTGGGTGGTAAGAAGGAAACCTGGAGATGATTGAGCTCCGTCAGGCTACCTAGCCCAAGACACACTACTTGTCTAGAAGGTAATCTCTGAATTCAGATCAACCTGGTGAGGATTGCGCTCCGTCAGGCTACCTTGCCCAAGACACACCACTTGTGTATAAGGAAATCTCTGAATTCAGATCAACCTGGTGAGGATTGAGCTCCGTCAAGCTACTTTGCCCAAGATACACCACTTGTCTAGAAGGAAATCTCTGAATTCAGACCAACCTGGAGAGGATTACGCTCCGTCAGGCTACCTTGCCCAAGATACACCACTTGTCTAGAAGGTAATCTCTGAATTCAGAACAACCTGGTGAGGATTGAGCTCCGTCAAGCTACTTTGCCCAAGACACACCACTTGTCTATAAGGAAATCTCTGAATTCAGACCAACCTGGAGAGGATTACGCTCCGTCAGGCTACCTTGCCCAAGATACACCACTTGTCTAGAAGGTAATCTCTGAATTCAGATCAACCTGGAGAGGATTGAGCTCCGTCAAGCTACTTTGCCCAAGACACACCACTTGTCTATAAGGAAATCTCTGAATTCAGACCAACCTGGAGAGGATTACGCTCCGTCAGGCTACCTTGCCCAAGATACACCACTTGTCTAGAATGTAATCTCTGAATTCAAACCAGCTTGGAGAGGGTTGGGCTCCGTCAGGTTATCTTGACCAAAAATTACCTCTTCTAAATCCAGCTGCAGTACATGTGGTGACCTACGACTCGAATGAGTTACGGAACTCGTGATCGATCATTTTTTTTTTTTTTTTTTTTTTTTTTGTTTTTGTTTTTTCAAGATGAGGGTCTCAAATAGATTGGTTGGGATTACATGCGTGATTTGGGGAGATAGCCAGCTATTTATCTGGCATCGGCCTTGACAACCAAACCGTTACTCGGCACGCCCTACGACGACACCTGACACGAAAGAAATCTCGGACATGTAAATGAATATCCGGAGTGAAATGCTTTGAACACACCGGGCGAAACCAAAATCACAATCGTCCAGCAGGGTCGGAGAATGGCAACAGGACTGCTCACTTCGAATGATGGTAACAGGAAATTGCATTGCTAGCAAAGGTGCACCATTGACTGGGTGTGTCTTCGCTTCGCTTACTGCAAGACAAGTTTCATGATTTACAGATCACTGGCCTGGCCAACTACTTTCTTCTTCTTCTTCTTCTTCTTCTTCTTCTTCTTCTTCTTCTATGTGCCGTGTCTTTTCAAGACTTTGGCAATCATGGCTCTCCACCATTTCCTGCCCGTTGTAGCGCTTCGTAAATTTTCTCTTTTTGGTTATATATCCTAAATCCAGTACCTCCACCCCCTTACTCAAGCTCGCTAGATAGGTTATGTCTTATTTTCCTCTGTCCCTCTTGCCTTCAATCTGTCCTGTGGGTATAAAATTTTCCAAACCGTCTTTCCTCATTATTATGCTCTAGAAAGTTTAACAGCCTCTTCCTTATGTTAAGTATAGGTGTCATTTTTATTTCCATTTAATCTAAAATCTTCGCGTTGTTCGGTCCATGGTCTGTTCAGCATCCTTCTGTAGAACCACATTTCTGTTGCTTCAAGTCTCTCCTTCATAGACTGCTTAGTTTTTGGAAGGCATCTTCGGCTATCCCAATGCGCCATCGGATTTCAGTGTCGCACTTTCCGTTTCCAAGAATGGATTGCAAATGCAACTCGAAGAGTGATAAATCACGTAACCAAGATCCTGACGTCCCACAAAAATGGTCAGAAAGTAAGAAACCTTCTGAATAATAGAAAGAGCTATAACAATTACTAGACTTGTAAAACCTATTTTATCTTGAAACATTACTTTTAGAAAAAAGATTTTCATGTATTTCAACAGCTAATGTTGCCATTACTAGGACGCATAATGAGGAGCGAGTGCTTGGAGAATTTGATAAATAATTTGTATCATTATATATATATATATATATATATATATATATATATATATATATATATATATATAAAGTAACTAATATGTTGATACAGTATGTTGACCCTTACGCTCCTTATTGAAATAATTGCTTCAGCCGTTTCCATAGTAATTAATATTGTGAATGTATATGCTTGTATAGCTGCGTAAATTTCAAGATTAGTTATTCCAAAAAATTACTTGAAGATAAAACAGAGCTTGATACTTTAACTTTAGTGTTTTTGTTTTAAAATTTATCATGGCCAATAGTAAAAAAAATTACTTGCCTTTAATGGCATAATACACATACACACACACACACATTATATATATATATATATATATATATATATATATATATTTTTAAAAGAAAAACAGACCAATTTAAGGTACCATTATAATAATTTATTTCGCCAGAGCCCTTTTAAAGGACGCCGGATCATCAGATAGCACTTCCCAAAAATGAAATGAAACCAAAAATGAAATGAAAATTGATGGGTAGTGTAAGTTTTTGTAATTTAACAGAGAGTGTAAGAGGGATAGTTAAGGAGACATGGTAGAGTATAGGGAGGGATTAATTTCATATCTCTCTAAAGCATACTTTGTATTAGGGGAGGAGGAGTGACCAGAATTTGACCTATTTAGACAGTTAACTTAACGGAAGTGATATATTGAAATGGGTGGGGAGAAGGGAGAAAAGAAAAAGGAAATAGAAAGAAGAGGGAGAGGGAAGTAAAGAGAAAGAGGCTGTAATTGGGTTTTAGCAATTTATGTAAAAAAAAGATTTTAATGCTTGATAGTAATTTAGATGTCTAAAAAAACGAATAAATTAATTTGATGTTTGCTATCAATTTAAATATTTAATTTTTTTAAACAAATAGTTTAGGGATTTAACATAAGTTAAATACTATATTTATTAACACATTTATAAAGAACATATTAAAAAATTGTCTTAAATTATAACAGTTTGTTTACCCGACCAATCGTACTTTTTTAATATTGTAAAAAATAGTTACGATAACATCTTTATTAGTTTGGATCTGATTTATGAATGCAATTTGTAATTATTTTTATATGGGTAATCTTTCTCACTTAAAATTTAGGTTTAATTAATATATATATATATTTGTCACTGGACAAAGACACAAGAAACAGAGGAGAAAAAGCAAGTGATCTACCGAACGCGGTTATATAAATGGATCAAAAAAGACGATATTGTATAAAAGACGTATTGCTAAAAACTAGGAAGGATATTGAATGATTCCTTTTTTTATGGTTTATCAACCCTTTGTAGGTTATTTAAAGCCAGAAAATATTTTTAGATTTGTGGATTTTTTTTTTTTTTGAAATAATGAAGATTTAGTGATACACGTCTTACTAATTAACCCATAGATAGGGGGAGAAGAGGTGGATTAATACCTTTCCTAAAAGTATTGGACTATAGCGAACCGGACTGAAAATTGGAACTCGGATCTCCGATTCATAATTCCGAGCTGTTATCCATTACACCACCCGCACATCCAAGCTTACAGCACCTGGTATCCCCATGTATCCGTGACCAGGCTCGACGTTGCTTAACTTCGTACGGGAACTGTTGTTTTAATGTAATAGACCGTAAGACTAGAAAGGATAGGAAGTTGTGGAGGGCAATGATGGACAAATGAAAGGGTCGTTTGAAATGGAATCGTTCAAATTTCGGCCGGTTCGTTAAATTCACTTTCGCCCTTGGAAAGAGAAATGAATCCATTTCTACTCCCAAAAACTATGGGTTAAATATCAGTGTAGAATGGGTTCCAGTCTAGGAGAAGGACAACTCTAAAGTCAAAAAATTATTTGGGCGGTGGTCTGGAAACTCCACCCCTTAAAAGCCTACTTGCTAAAGAAGAGAAAAATGGTAAGGAAATATCTAGGAATTGATTCCCCAGACGATAAGACTAACAGATAAAAGATGAGCGAAGACTTGGTACATGATGAACGAAAAATGTTTCCTCTTTCTTACTTATTTAAAGTGAAGGCTAGGCTAACGATAAGCGAAACAATCTTTCTGAACCCCGTTCCGCGTCTTGGGCACTACAACTTGTGTTTTATAGTATAAAAAGGTATTCTTATGATAAGGTTGCCATTCGGTACTGGTTACCTGTTAAACTTAAGACTAACCCCGTACTGACTTGATTAGCAGAATTGCCTTCACTTTAAATAAGTAAGAAAGAGGAAACATTTTTCGTTCATCATGTACCAAGTCTTCTCTCATCTTTTATCCGTTAGTCTTATCGTCTGGGGAATCAATTCCTAGATATTTCCTTACCATTTTTTTCTTCTTTGTTTACTCGCGTCATCGTCTCAAAAAAACATTAAAAGTCGAATATTACTTCAGGTCTAAGGAGATAAGAAACAAAACAAAAAAAAACAATAAAAGAAAATACGAATGATTTGTTTTATTTTTGTTTGGTATTTTGGTTTTGTTTCTTTTTGTTTTGTTTTGCTTTGTATTTTTTTTTATTTTTTGTTTTTTTATTCTGTTTTCGTTGTTGTTGTTGTTATTTGACTTTCGCCATATTTGCTGAAACGTAGAATCGATATTTTCGTAAAGTAGCGTTTCTTTGAGGAAACGTTTAAGTAAATTTAGGTGCGTCACACAATTCCAGGGAACCTCGTGGGAATTGGCCTGGGATTAGTTTAGCATTAACGACTGCACAAGCGCCGAGAGCAAGTTTTTGGGTCGTATTATCTTTCTCTTTTACTCTTTTTCTTTCGATCTCTTTCATTCTCCTCTCTTTCTCCAAACACACGCACACACGCTCACATGCACACTCACACACACAAACACACACACACACACACAAACACACACATATATATATATGTATATAAAACACTCACACACACACACACACACACATATATATATATATATATATATATATATATATATATATATATATATATATATCGACTTTGTAATATATGCATTTCTATTTACCAGAAATGAAATAACAATAAGTCTATTAAAATGTCCTATATATTTAAAAGTATATTCACATTTATATATATATATATATATATATATATATATATATATATATATAAACACACACACACACACACACACACACACATATATATATATGTCGACTTTTGTAACATATGCATTTCTATTTACCAGAAATGAAATAACAATAAGTCTATTAAAATGTCCTATATATTTAAAAGTATATTCATATTCATACTGAACATACATAGAACACAATCTACTAAGCTGATAATTGAACCATCCTTGATAATGGCTAAAGGTATAGCCGAAAGCGCTCGGAAACACAGAACATTCGGACAGTTCTTACACACTCTTTGTCCAGAAAAGAAAGCTCTTGTCAGAACACAAGAAAAATTAAATAAAAGCTCAACTGTAGTATTTTGTCTGTCGTTTTTGAAAATGAAATATATATATATATATATATATATATATATATATATATATATATATATATATATATAATAAAAAGGCTTAAACACTAGTGTTTAAGCCTTTTATTGTATCCTTACGCTGTCCTGATATTGAGTTCTATTTGATTCCATACATATATATTTTTTATTCAAAAATATATATGTATGTGTATGTATGTATGTATGTATGTATATATATTTATATATTTTGCATATGTATGTGTATATTTACTACTATATATATAAATATATATATATATGTACAGAGAGAGAGTTTTTGAATAAGATTTCTGCATATATATATATATATATATATATATATATATATATTTAGTTGCATTGATATGAGTTTGTGACCTGGGTTTTACGCTATTTGCAATCGTCAGACAAACTGATTTTAATTTTTAAATTTTGCATTTATTCATGTTTGCCTATATCAGTGTTTTTATGGCAGTGGGAGTAAAAACTGTCGTCGGAACGCCACTCATATGTACGCAAACATACATACACGCACGTACACTCGTTAACGTACATAGACATACATACACGCCCACTCACTCATTGGACCTCACACAAACTTATATGAACTCTATGGGACTGGGCGTATATGCGCATCCATGTGCCGTTGCGTACATACGTACGCAATTGGTCGCTGTATTCAATGTTGGATTGGGTAGCGAATATCTTTCGTCAGTTGAGCGGGAAATCCAGGGTCACAAACTCTCAGCAATCTAACTAAATATGTTATCTCTATCACTGATATTGAGCGCTTTCCAATAAGTACCACGCATATATATATATATATATATATATATATATATAGTGATTATAGTGATATAATAAGTACCACTATATATATATATATATAGTGATTATATAAGTACCACGCATATATATATATATATATATAGTGATTATAGTGATTTTACAAGCGTAGCTTGGATGTGGCACAAGGCCGAAAATAATGGCCACCCAGTGAGGATTGAACTCACTACTCAGTTGTAATTAGTTCTAGCGAGACAAGCTTGCTAACCATTACACCACCTCGAGGTGCCCAAAAGAGACTTTCCAAGCGTAGCTTAGATGTAGCCGAAAGTATGGGGCACCCAGTGAGGATCGAACTCACTTTTCAGTAGTAACTGATCTAGCAAGACAATTAAACATTACACCACGTTGAGGTGCCCAATGATTTTCTAAGCGCTGCTTACATGTGGCACAAGGCCGGAAGTATGGAGTACCCAGAGAGGATCGCACTCACTGCTGAGTCGTAATATGTTCTGGCGAGACAAGCTTGCTAACCATTACACCACGCTGAGGTACCTATATATATATATATATGTATGTATGTATGTACATACACATTTTATATATATATACACACATATTTTATATATATATATATATATATATATATATATATATATATATATATATATATATATATATATGTACATACACATTTTTATATATATATATACACACACATTTTATATATATATATATATATATATATATATATATATATATATATATATATATATATATATATATATATATTTTATATATATATGAATTTGTATATATAAATATAAGTGAATATCAACACTCAGAGGCGACAGATTGTTTCATGCTGGACGCAATCGTCAGGCCGCCTGACGATTGCGTTTCGCATGAAACAGTTTGACGCCTCTTAGTGTTGACTTCATTGTTCACTTTTGTATTTGCATACGCTCGACCTCTGATACAAAGGACTTTATCACATAAATATAGCACACCTTAAAACTATATTTCTTCATATTTGATACATATCTAGTGTGGCTAGACGTCCGATTATTTCGATTTGACATCAGTCAGATCTCTTACCTCTAGACCATCGTTGCACGGAAGGGAAGGAAGGGAATTTTAACGTTTTTTTTCTCTATACGAAACACGCCAGTGACACACACACAAAGGTGTGTAGTTAAATTCAACCAACAACGCGTGTCTGCTTGATTATCAGTGCATTTTCCAGTTTTTGAATAAGATGTTGTGTATCTGGCTCAAAATTGTGGCTAAAAGTGTCCGAAAATCATTTTAAAGAAATGGATGTTGTCAGTATGGTAGACATAATCTTGTTAACTACATCCGGGCACGTTTAGCAGCGCTGGAATTCAATTCAATCCAAAGTAACATCATGTTTAACAGTTAACAGCCGACAAACGTATATCAACTATTTATAGGTATTCTTATTATTTTGTAAACATATTAAATATTTTATATGCAGTCCAAGATGGCGTCTCATATGGAGAAAGATATTTTGTTTAATGTGGGTTGCTTCTTTTGTATAACAATGGCTTCTAGAATGTTATGAGTCTATCTTAGCAGTGTATATGAATGTATAGCACTTTGCTATTATCTTTTAAAATTTGTCTTATGTTCTTAATGTCAATGGTTGTTTGCGATGTAATGGTCAACAAGTTCAAATAAGTTTTGAGAAAATGACAAGATAAGTGTGTCAATTTTATTTAATTTATATATATATATATATATATATATATATATATATATATATATATATATATATATATATAGTCATTCACAGGCAGACTGTTTAGCTGTATCACGGCAGGGACAAAGATGCATTTTAGCGTATTTATTTTTGGATAAACACACAGAATCTGGATGCAACTGTGAGGACTCGATTCGCTTTACCGAAGAGTCTTGCTATAATAGCCATAATAGTCACTGTTTACAAAAACCCACACTTCAGAGAGTTCAACCCAAATAAATGTTTCAGGAGCCTATATATTGTCATCCACAGACCGTTTCGCTGTATCACAGCTCTTCAGTGTGGCTAGACGTCCGGTTGCTTCTAGCTAGGATCGAAACCCGGCTGAACTGGCGTCTGTCGGAGATTCTACCACTAAGCCGTCAGTGAATTTTAGCGTATTTACTTTTAGATAAACACACAGTAACTGAAAGAACTCAATTCGATTTATCGAAGATATATATATATATATATATATATATATATATATATATATATATATATATATATATATATATATATATATATATATATATATATATATATATATATATATATATATCGATGGGTATGTCGTCCTGGGTAAGACGATAAACTACGTCCGACAGCATGGTCTCTGATCAAGAGGTTGCTGGTGTTTTCTCAGGTCCACCCTGACCCAGGGTGGTAGCATCTGTTAGGATCCCAGCTATGGGCAAATAGTTAACACCCAAGCTAGGGTCAAACCACTATGAAAGGGTAAAAATAGATTTTAAGGTTGTTAAGGCTATTGAATCAGGTCTGTCCTGCTATTTACCCATAGCTGAGAGAAGAAGGAAAGAATTCATACCTTTCCCAAGGGTATTAGTACGTGAGTGAATGTAATGGATTTTGATTGGAATTCGAACTCGGCTCTCCGATTCCTCAATCCGAGCTTTCCGAAACTCAAAAAGCACATGTTACGAATTATCGACTCATTTACTTGCTTGTCTTTCGTGAAGTTTTTGAACATTTTTTTACCTTGTTTTATAATAAAACAATAATTGAGAGACAAGCGACGCAGTTTCAATTCAATCAAAGTTGCAAATTCTGTGAACATGATCCAGTTTTTTTTTTAATTTATTCTTAATTAACTTAGCCAAGCAAGAGCTTGATGACTGATATAATTAAGAAACGGCTAAAAAAAAAATAGCAAAAGTTAGAGCATACGCCCAATGATTCCAAGGCGAGTATCTCTTTGAAAATATCTGCCTCTTTTGGGATTAACCCAACTTGTCTGTCAGGGGACGTAACGTTGCATTTGGTGGCGTTGTATAAAGCAGTATTCAGGAAACAGGCAAAAATCCTATACCTCCCTTTTTCGCTATTTAATCCCGTCAATAGGGTTTCAAACCCGAAACTAATTACTAGTAAGCCGAAATGTGTTTTATCATATCTATGTTTTACTGAGAAAAAAAACAAAAAAAACAATCTAGACTTCGAGCATTTATTTGCAATTTGATCTCGAAGTTACCATACAAAATATAACAACGGCAAATATATATATATATATATATATATATATATACTTTTTTCTTTTCCTCATAATCTTTCCCCGTTAACAGTTCTGACGAGAGGGGACGAATCCGGTCGACTGGTGTGTTTTATTTTAAACTTATCATGGCCTACAATACAAAATTTCTAGTTTTTAATGCCTTGATATATATATATATATATATATATATATATATATATATAAAAGTTTACTAAATCAGTGAAATTAATTAGCTATTTTTGCCGTCATTGTCATAAATTTTACTTAAATAATATTTAAATATAATTAAAAAAAAATTGTGACCTAATAATATACATACTTATACTTGATGTGAAAATAATTCTACATACTGTAAGGGATTCGAATACATTTACTTGTTTGAAAAAGAAATACAGTATATTAAAAATTAAAAGTCAAAATATTTAAAATCGTAGTTAAATAAAACGTATTCTAACCTAAACACGCCCCCAAAAATCTTTAAATATACAAATAGAAAAAAAATGCCGTAAGAATTTTTGCCGTTAACAATAAATTTTTTAAAAATCCAGACGACATGCATTTAACGGATGTCAGAATTCATTGAAAAATAAATCCCTACCCCCTACCAAAACGTAACTAATAACAGATACATCAAAATACAGACATAATGAACACGCAAACCCCCCTTGTCTGGTTGAATTGGATTTCTCTGTATGTTTGGAAACATGAATTATGATTTTAGCTGTGTCTTTAAAACCCAGTAATTTTAAAAGTTACTCCAAAATTCGCTTGACGATGAAATGGAACTAATGTCTTTAATTTAATTACAAAATTAAATTCGGAGCTTTCAGCTTCTATTTTTGAAACATGGTTAGAACTGTGTAGCGAAAAACATTTTGACGATAAAACTTTGTTTTTATTAAGTTTAGGGTCTTTTATCATTATGCTATACTGATTTTTAGCGAATTATTGAGGTATTTATATATATATATATATATATATATATATATATATATATATATATATATATATATATATGTCTGTGTATGTGTATGTGCGTGTATGTATAATATACTTTTTTCATTAACACAATATGGTACTCAAAGTTTGAAGTCTTAGGTGATATCAGTCTTCCTCTATGTCGGTGAATGCTGACCAGTCTTCTCAGGGCTGAAGCAACAGAAGCCTGATTCTACAGTAGGATGCTGGGAATACCATGGCCTGGACACATGAGCCACGACGACATTTTAGAGAAAACGGAAACAAAAAGAACACCTATGCTTAACATCAGAAATTAACTGTTGAAAGTTCTAGTTCTGCATAATGAGGAAACAGAGCTTGGAAAATTTGATACCCACAGGAAAGAGTGAATGCAAGTGTAATGGGAAAATTCTATGTTCCTGATTTCGTTTTCTGAAAGGACTTCATCAGGCTAAAATAATGTTCTTATTGATGAGATGATAAACAACCTCCCCCAATTGACATAATACTATAATCAATTCTTGCTCAAATGATCTCAAATCTTGACAAAATGTATAAAGACTAAAAGTTGACTGTGCAGACTTAGTTCAATAAGAATCGTCCAGGAAGATGGATGTGCTTTTGAAATGACCACCATGTTCACCTGACTTGACATCTTGTGATTTTTTTCTATGGAGCTATGTGAAAGGACAGGTCTATATCCCCCTATTCCTACAAGCCTAGAGGAACTTAAGCAGAGAATCACTGGGACACTGGAGAATGTGACGCAAGACATGATAAATATGTGCTGTTAAATATCTGTAAGAATTTTCTCTTATTTAAAGTGCAAAACAACTACTTTTGGGGCCAATTTAAAAAAATTACCAGAAGTGGGCTCAAACTTTTGAACTATATATATATTTATATATATATATTAATAAAAATCTTATAAGTATAAGAAACTATACTCGCTCGGAAAACCTTGAGTGTTTTGATTTGCAAAGAAGCCAATACCAAAGAGAAAAAATGTTATAAAAAAAAAGGAAGAACCAAGAACATGTACGTTAACCGAAAATAATCGTCTAGCATACAAGTTCAAGGCCCAAAGAAAAAAAAAACAGATGCGAGTATCCAAAATAACTAAATAAAGTGCTCAATAC
>CAHIKZ030004539.1:1542500-1570000 GCA_903632075.3 Acanthosepion pharaonis
TATTCACCCTGTACCTAGGCCCAAGAACCACTCAATTTAGAGGGTTACAGCTAGGAGATAATACTACCAAAACGCAAGTTTATTGTGATTTATTTTGTTTTACGGCATATCAACTCAATGCCGACACGATTTTTAGAACAGGTTCGTATGAATAGAATATGTATTCTTTGTAAGAAATCAGTTTGTAGGAGATCACGTTTCATTGACGTATTTTTGCAAAGAGGTTTTGTAGAGAGTTTGGTTTGGCCTATTTTGTTTTACGGTATATCAACCTGGACGGGTTATTTAATGCCGACAATATTTTTAGGATAGGTTTGTACAAATAGAATATGTATTCTTTGTAAGAAATCAGTTTGTACGAGATTAGGTTTCATTGACGTATTTTTTGTAAAGATGTTTCTTGTCGAGTCAATTTTTAAAATGCATTGTTGGTAATATTTCTTTCTTTTTCAAAGATGTATTGTTGGTAATTTTTCAGACTGTTATTCTCATCTTCATTGCCATGATCACATCGGTTCGGCCGTTGTGCGTTCCGGCCTTCTTCAGGTGATTGGAAATTCGAACCGAACCCTTTATTTCGTTCACCGGAGTAGATTGTTCTAGTTCCACGTGCCATGCCCCTTCCGGATGCCTCAGTTATTTCACTTTAACTCAACTCTCCAAGTTCGCGTCACCACTGCTGTAGTCTGGTATCGAACTAAAGCAACCTACCCCGGCCAACGAAATAAAGGGTTCGGTTCGAAATTCCAATCACCTGAAGAAGGCCGGAGCGTAGAACAGCCGAAACGTTGTGGACGTGGCAATGAAAATGAGGATAACAGTCCGAATAATGTAAATAATGTAAATAATTATAATACCTCATCTCAGAGATATAGACAGATATTAATCATTCTAATGGAGAAATTATTGCTCATTGTAATACTGAAAATCATAATAGCTATTATGAAGTATTTTTGCTTACCCAGAGTTAAAATCACTAAATTTGAGTTCTAATTTTAATGTTCGCTTGGTTTAAGACCTAAAAATCGGTCCGGAATTTTGACGAAACATTAATTAAACTTACTAATAACAATCAAATTATTTACGTGTGGAATTTGCAACCTTTTTTTTCTTTTTTTTTTTTTTTGTCTCTTGCTCTCACTGTCGACTCCTGGATATGCACCTGGTAAAGTAATGGCGTTTCCGTTTGACGTGTGAAGCCATCCACATCGAACTAATAGAATATAGTGAATGCAAGATTTGGCAAACTGAAATGCCAACAGGAGAATGCGACTTCAATTTATTTTTAATCATATTTTAGGTTATATGATATTGATTTGGGCAAACATAAAAATAGAATGATTCTTCGTGAGAACAGCTTTTGTAAAGGCGTCGCTATCGAAAACTAATAATTAGACAGTGACTAATTAGAGAAATTTGCAATCAAACGACTTCCTCTTCATAATCGAATTCACTTTTAAAATAATTCATATATATATATATATATATATATATATATATATATTGTTAAATTTCTCTTAGGTAAAAAAAAAAAAAGTTTCCAATATCAGGAAGGATCCTGATATTGGAAACTTTTTTTTTTGTACTAAGTATTTGTTTTAGTTTTCCATGTCGACGTATTGTTAAATTTCTCAGAATAATTCAGAAGATAATCCAGGCAAGTTTAAAAGCGAAATGTTTTGTAGTTATTCAAAATATTTTAAAAAAAAAAAAAGAGAACACCCTTGTGTAAGTCTCCTTTTAGATATTGGTAACTTTTTACTAAGAATATGTTTCATTTTTCCATGTTGACATTTTGTTAAATTTCTCAAAATAATTCAGAAGATAAGAAAATTTGTATAAAAAAAAAAAAAGACAATTGAAAAAATATTTCTTAGTTATTGCCGATGCCTTTCGTTAATCCGACATTATCCAAGTTTAAAAAGCGAAATGTTTTGTAGTTATTCAAAATATTACAAAAAGAGAGCGTTCCTGTGTAAGTCTCCTTTTGGATATTGGTAACATTTATTTGATTTTTTTTTTTTACTAAGAATCTGTTTCATTTTTCCATGTTGACATTTTGTTAAATTTCTCAGAATAATTCAGAAGATAAGAAAATTTGGATAAAAAAAAAAGGCAATTGTAAAAATATTTCTTAGTCATTGCCGAAGTTGATAAAATCGGATTGACGAAACGTGTCAGCAATGACTAAGAAATATTTTTCCAACTGTTTTTTTTAAATAAATTATATATATATATATTTCGATCCTAGCTAGAGGCAACCGGACGTCTAGCCACACTGAAGAGCTGTGAAACAGCGAAACAGTCTCTCTGTGGATCACTTTATATAGGCTCCTGAAAAATTAATTTCAGTTGAGCTCTCTGGGGAGGAAGTGTGGGCTTGCAAACAGTGACTATTAGAGCTGATATAGCGAGACTCTTCGGAAAAAGCGAATTGAGTCACTGTCGGTCAATGTGTGTGTTTATCTAAAAATAAATACGCTAAAATTCTCCTTCATCCCAGCCGGGTTTCGATCCTAGTTAGAGGCAACCGGATGTCTAGCCACACTGAAGAGCTACGAAACAGTCTGTCTGTGGATGACTTTATATAGTTATATAAAAAATAGCCATTTTGTTTCAACACTTATCAACACGTGTCTTATCAAGTGATTATGTTGAATGTCATCATCACTTGATAAGACACCAGAGGTGTTGAAACAAAATAGTTATTTTTGCAGTGATTTTATAACATATTTATGTTATAATTTTCGAATAAGTAATTATATTCGCTCTACTTTGTATTGAGCACTCTTTTAAGAATAGTAATTGTTGGTTATTGGAATTTATTCCGTATACACTAATCCTGTACTTGGGTGTATATATATATATATATATATATATATATATATATATATATATATATATATATATATATATATATATTGATTCCGTGAAGATTTTAAAATATTTTCATAATAAAAATCTTAGGCGGATTTATGAAGCAGGCATAATATCCATCTCACGCACGGTGAATACTAGACCTGGCTTCTTTAGAATTTCCCTTTTCTAGCGAGATTAATGCTCGACAAGCGTACATATAAATTTTAGATCAAAATAGAATTCTTTTCATTTTTCATTCAAAATACTCAAATTTTAGGAATACGTTTTTACAGCGTCGCCCACGTGACGACAACGTGACCATGTTTTAAACGGAGCGCTGATCTTATAAAACTTTCAGTTATCTGTTTGGATAAGTCTTGTTATGTACATCGTCTTTGTCATGTTGAATTGATAATGTTAATTATATTTTATGAATATGTCCTGAAGATGGTTTATTAGACCGAAACGTCCGACGTTGATATATTAACATTAAAACAGCATAATTGCATATAAGGATTTTTGTTTCTTTTTTTTTTCCGTATATATTTTTTCTTATATATATATATATATATATATATATATAATTCATTTCAACACTTCTGGTGTCTTATTAAATGATGGTGTTGAATGTAGAATAAAGAGTTTTAAAAGGTTCAAATCAACCAAACACCCCTCAATAGGGGAAACGCTGTTTCATAAGCTACAATGACCAATCAAAATACGAGTATATGAAAATTCAAAATACTTGCCAATGAAACCTGGTAATAATTATTAATGTCTTAATGTTAGTGTTTGACTAAAAGAGAAATCATTCTAATTAATATTAAATTTTACTATAAAATTGGAAATTCTCATTTACTTTTTGTAACAGCGTCTCCCCTAGCGAGGGGTGTTTGGTCGATTTCAACCTTTTAAAACTCTTTATTCAATATTCAACACCATCACTTGATAAGACACCAGAAGTATTGAAATAAAATGGCTATTTTTGTAGTGATTTTATAACATATTTATGTTATAATTTTCGAATATATTATATTTGCTCTATTCTGTATTGAGCACTCTTTTAAGAATAGTATTTTTTGGTTATCGGAATTTATTCCGTTTGCACCAATCCTATACTTGGATATATATTGACAAAGACGATGGACATAAAAACAAGTCTTATCCAAAACAGATAACTGAAAATTTTTAAAATGATCAGCTTTCCGTTTAGCATGGTCACGTTGTCGTCACATGGGCGACGCTTTCAATACGTACTGAATTCTATTTTAATGAATATTGTCCTGAAGAAGGTTTATTAAACCGAAACGTCAGACGTCGACATTTCATTCATTTTAAACAACATAATTGCATTTAAGGATTTTTGTTTGTTTTTTTCCAAATTTTTCTTCATTCTGTCGGATCTATATCCATTTACATTTGCTTACACACTTGATATATATATATATATATATATATATATATATATATATATATATATATATATATATATAAGAGCTGGATGGATCTATGCTGCTCTGAATACCCCTGGTCAGTTTGACAGTTTTATTGGTCCTGGAGAGGGACCTGTCTCTGTTAAGTGTTTGTGTGTGTGTTATTTGGTTCTTAGGGAGTGAGTGAATATGATATGTGTAAGCGTGTATAAAAATTATTACCTGTAGAACAACATTTCCGCCTAGAAAAACACGATTTCAACACCCATGTCAAATTCACTATAATTGAGAGAATAGAAAAGTTCAGAGCAGATAATATTAGAAAGATTTTAGATTCCCATGAAAATAAGTGGATACAACGTCTAAAAACACAATATCCAGCCGGGCTAAACCATAAATTTAATAATATAGATAATACTAATATATAACACTACAAATCAAAACCTACACACATTTCTCACCCACACAAGACAGACATGCTTACGGAAGTGTTGATGTCTCACACTTATACACACACCCACACGAATATACACACTTACACACATCATACTCACTCACTCCCTAATGAGCCAAATGATAACACACACCCACAGCAATACACACGCTTACACATGAGCGTACTCTGTAAAAAGGTTCTGCAAAAATACACAGAAACTACGTTGGTCTACCTAATTATATTTAATTATAACTCTTCCAAATTATTAGCCAGGTGTAATTAAAACTCATGTAAACAAGAAAATAATGCTTTAATTGCTTCATATACAAATTTTTTTTATGGATACATAAAGTAACCGTCATGAAATAAAGAGAAATCAATAGTGGATCTGCTTAATAAGGGATATATGTTCCCCTTCTTGAAATGACATGGATAAGGCGCTGGTCCATGGAACATGTCAATATCTGAAGCGCTTCTTATGTAATCCCACGTGATACATTCACTATTTGCCTAACACAGGTCCCCCTTGCTTCTAAATTGGAGTCCATTCTTCAGAATGATCTACAAGTTTTCAAATGGGTTTAAGTTTGGAGAATTGACCAGCCAGTTGATTTTCCAACGTCCACGGAAACCTAAATGTTGTAGGTACTCCGTGGTTTAATACACTGCATGCGAAGGAACATTATCTTGCATAAACATGATGTTTCTCCTGAATGTGAGCCTTTGCTTTTTTTAACCAAGAGTCATGGTGCTCTATCAAGAAGGCTATATATAATATCTGCAGTCATTTTAATACCTTCAGGCACTTTCCATGGACCAACAATATCTTTAATAATACCAGCCGAAATTAGGATACCCCTTTCACCTTGTTTGTCGTCGCAAGCGTTGATGACAATGTCGTCTGCTTACAATCCAACTTTTGCTCCAGTCGTCAATGGTAGCTCGAGATTCACCCGTAAGCAAAACCGTCGAGAAGTCGACCTTCATGTTACCTTCTGCCCATTTCAAACATTTTTTTACGTGTTTTTTTTTTTGTTTGTTTTTTTTTTTTTTTTTTTGCCAGTGGAGGCGTTGTCACCGGTCTCAGTGATTTACCACACCTTTTTCAGAAGACGACATCGAGTAGTTCTATTTTTTCACACAGTGCGCCTGAAACGTTCTCCACTGGTCAGGCGTGGGTTATTAACAGCCCTCGAGTGACCCGTATCGGCCCTCTTACGTACCTTCGTGGCATCTGCAACAAACCTTTTTTACAGTTTGGAGATATCTGTAATGACAAAAGTACTTGGCATCATCCTGGACATCTTTTATAGCAAATAAACGGTGAAAGAAAATTCAACTGAGAATACAAGGTTCGCGTGTAGAGTCCTTTTATAGTCCCAGTAAACAGAAATAGCTCTCTCTCTCTCTCTCTCTAAAAGAGGAGAGTAACAAAACAAGGGGAGACTACTCTTGATTATTCATAACAATATCTTCTGATTATTTTGGAAATTTCTAATATTCATTTACCTTTTGCAAGTTCAGATGTTATAACAGACTTCTCAGGAGCGGTAACGTCAACTGCGACCAATAATTGCACGATTATGAAGTCACGTGTCAATAATTTGGAACACTGAAGTATTGCAAATGGCTGCGGTTTGTTTAAACTTGCATAGAACCTTAGAGCTTTTGCACAGAACACGCATATCACTGTTGCCATCATTCTGTAAAAATTTTCGTTGAATTCCAACGTGTAGTTTTGGGAGAAAATGGTAAATTGTCACCTCGTTAATAATTCCTTACACATTGTATATATATGTTTATACAATATGTTATATATTTTATACTATATATATATATATATATTCGTTCTTCTGTATGCCGTGTCTCTTGAGGGCTTGGCTCTCAACATCTTCCTTTCATTTGGAGATATTTGCCTTGTTCTGCCATCCATGAACGCAAGCTTGTTAGGTAGGTTATTTGCTGCTTCTCTCTGTTCCTCTCGTCTTCAAAATATCCGGTGAGCGCCAAATTTTTCACTCCTTCTTTTTCTCACTATGTGTCCAGGACGTTTCTACTGATTTCTCTGACTTGACTTACCTTATATACTGGTGTATAGGAGCTACTTCATGTCTAGTACAACTCCTGATTTTTTCCCTCTGAAAGTTCTCCACTGCCTTAACCAGGTATTGAACTCACATTCTTTGGGTCTGTCATTGGATGTAACCAACGCCTTTATCCACTGTGCCATGTGTCCTTGAGGACACATGGCACAGAGGGAAAATAAGCAGGAGATAACTGATAACTGACATCCATCAAACATGGCACGTGGAACTAGAACAGTCTACCCCAGTGATCGAAATAAAGGGTTCAGTTCGAAATTCCAACCACCTGAAGAAGGCCGGAGCGTACAACGGCCGAAACGTTGTGACAAATATGGCGACAAAGATGAGGACAATAGTCCGACTAATGTAAATATTCTATCTATCTATCTATCTATCTATCTATCTATCTATCTATCTATCTATATACATGTTATGCTTATGGAAATCTACCAGATTGCAAGGTGGGTTTATTTTGCCTTTTTGTTTGTTTTTGCTTTGTTTTCAATATGTACTGAGAGTGTCAAATTCTCTTTCCTTACATGTGTCCCTGTAATTTCAATTGTCTCTTTCTATGTACAACTTTTGCATTTTCCTTAAAACTTCTTCGTTACTCCCGCGTTATATCCAGGGTATTCTCAGCATCCTTCTGTAGAACCATATATCTATGGCCTCAAGTCTCTCTTTCATCTGTCAAGAGACTGTCCTGCATTTACAGCCATATAGGAGAACTGATTTTACATATCAATTCAACATCCCTTTTCTTTGCGTCTAGAGGAATTTTCCTCTTTCTTCGTTTAGCTTCGTTAAGGCATCTGTCGTTGTTACAATGCGTCTTCAGATTTCGGCGTCGCTTTGTTTGATACTTAAATTTCTGAACCTGCTCCATGTCGTTGCTCGCATTTTGAGTCCTCCCTCTTGCCAACTACCAATAATATTAGTAAACCAATCCGAGCTGAATAAGACCTCTTCCACTTTCTTTAAGGGGCATGTGTAGATGGTCTGCATCAACTTTTGGATGATACATGTTATACTTAGAACAACAAACCATCCATTTACTTTTATCTCAGGCGTTTCAATATCTGTCTATCTTACGGTTGTTTCTCTCTCCGCCCCCTCTCTGTGTCATCTAAGCCCCTTTTCTCTTTTTATTTAAGTTTCTTTCGTTCTTTATCTGGTCGTAATTCTTTAAGATAGATAGATAGATAGATAGATAGAAAGATAGATAGATATTACAGTGACTTAGATAAATAGATAGATAGATAGATAGATAGATAGATAGATAGATAGATAGATAGATAGATAGATAGATATTAAAGTGATAGATAGATAGATATTACAGTGACTTAGATAGATAGATAGATAGATAGATAGATAGATAGATAGATAGATAGATATTACAGTGACTTAGATAAATAGATAGATAGATAGATAGATAGATAGATATTAAAGTGATAGATAGATAGATATTACAGTGACTTAGATAGATAGATAGATAGATAGATAGATAGATAGATAGATAGATAGATAGATATTACAGTGACTTAGATAGATAGATAGATAGATAGATAGATAGATAGATAGATATTAAAGTGATAGATAGATAGATAGATAGATAGATAGATAGATAGATAGATAGATAGATATTACAGTGACTTAGATAGATAGATAGATAGATAGATAGATAGATAGATAGATAGATATTAAAGTAACTTAGATATATATATATATATTTATATATATTACAGTGACATAGATAGATAGATAGATAGATAGATAGATAGATAGATAGATATTAAAGTGACATAGATAGATAGATAGATAGATAGATAGATAGATAGATAGATAGATAGATATGGAAAAATCAATAATCTATCCCTATTTTTATAAAGCGTATTTGCGCTATAAGCTACTCTAAAACATTACATCCTGATTATATTTTCTCTGAGTGGGAGTTTGAAAATGGTTCAGAATTTAATCTCCTATCCAACAGAAGAAATAACATCAAAGAAACATACCTGAAGTCGAAAAGGTAATTTCAATGATTAATCACTGCAAAGAAGAACCACCTGTGCTTATCTATTTGCTTACCTTCCAGCAAAGCAGCCCGTTGTCACTCGAACGGAGTAATGTGCAAAATCCGATTCCTTTAATTTCCTCTCATTTCACTGTCATCAAAGAATATGCCAAGAGCATTGCTGGGTACAAAATTTAGTAAGGCTTGAACTCCAAACTTTTCTTCAGTAACACAAAAAGTTGAAAAAATTGGTTTAGTTATTTCAGTTGATTTTCGTATATTTAGAGGCCTCAGAAAAATATTCCCTTTATAGTCGTATATTTTTTAATGCTCGACGTAAAGCGTACCGAATTCGCTTAATCAGAAGAGGTTTGGATGCAGCTGGGTTCCTTTCCCAAATCAAAGCGTAGAACTCAACCGTGTTGATGGAAAGCGGCCGGATGGCATTACCATTTTCCGTTTTAAAATGGGGAAGTCGTTGATTTGGGATGCGACTTGTACGGATATATTTTCGACCGGTAATTTGATCAGGTCCACGGTTGAGCCGGGATCCGTCGCCCGGGATAAAAATAAAATAATTAAATATTATTCTCTTGCTGATTTTTTTTATCCTGTGGCAGTGGAGACTTCTGGGATTATTGGCCTTTTTTCGATGGCGTTTGTAGTGGACCTTTGGGTTGGTGTCGAGTAGAAGTAGAAGAACGCATGTGGGTTAAGATTTTCCTGCCAGCCGGTCCAACTACATGAGAAAATTGGACTTTAATTAAGTTAAAAAGAAGACAAAGAAAAACAAACACAAGACCGATAAATATATGTAAACAAATATATGTATTAATAACAAGAAAGGTTACAAGTTACATGGACAGTTACATAGAGTGCGTGTGGTGAATATTATGTGTGTGTGTTGTGGTGAGTGTTCCTACGTACGTGTATTGTTCTTAGCGTGTTCCCAGAATTTGGGAAACGCTGTATCAGTGAGAGCTCACATCTGCGAGGGGGTATAAGGCAGAAGGCCTGAGGAAAAAAGAGATCGAGGCGAAGGGTCAGCCAGTATTTATAGCCAGGGGAGAGAGACCCTTGGTGAAGGGTTAAGGAGCTGAGGAGGAGCTAACTCCGACACGTTCCTTCGGACGGTTGATCGGATGGCATCTCGATTAAGGGACGAGCCTTGTGAAACGGAGTGGCTCTTGCAGCATGTCTTACTAGCCATGGTTCGGAGGATTGGTCGGATGGCGTCTCGATTAAGGGAAAGAGTCTCGCGAAACGAAGTGGCTCTTGCAGCGTGTCTCACTGGCGATGGGTCGAGGGAATGCTTTCTCCATCATTGCGTTTGCCAGAGGATAGCAAAAAAAAAAATAGCAGAAACATTTTGTTTATGGTTACTTTATTCGCTTAATTAGAAAAGATTAGTCGTAGGAGAAAGCGAGATAAAAGGACTAACCACTCATTGAAGGAAGACAGAAAGCAGGAACATCAGCAAGAGAAAAATAAAACCCCGAGATGAAAGTTACGAATTGAAGATATAAACATGAAGCAGTTGCAGGAGTTGAATTATTTGGGAAGCATTTTTAACAGAGGAAAATGGCACCGAGATCCGAAGAGGCACTGAACCAGCGAAAGGCGCATTTCAAAACCTAAAAATTTCGCTATGAACAAAGAAAAGAATGATGGATTGCTATGTGGTATCGATCTTCTTATATGACAGGGAATGCTGGACAATTTCTCCAAGGATTATTTAAAAAAAAAAAAAACTAGAAGCAGCTGAAGGATACTGAAAATTCCATAGACGGAACGAGTTAGCAACAAAGAAGTCTTAAAGAAAATAGCAACAGAAAGAACACATATACTAGAAATCGGGAAAAGAAATTCCTTGGACACGTACTGTGGAAAAGTGGCTTGTAAAACTGTTATGGCCCGGTTCCTTGTACCACGGTGATAGTCCAAGGTAGAACCAATAAAGAAGAACTCGAATACGGATATGGAATAACACAGATATATTACAAACAGGAATATATACAGAGAAGTAGAAAGTGTTAGTATGAACAATCAGGTTATTCCAATGTCTTGTTTCGGTCTGCCTCTGACTTGACTCTTGACTCGACTTGAACTACTGACTAACTTGAACTACTGACACCACTTGAACTACTGATCGACGAGATTCAGTCACCCCCCCCCCACGAGGGCGTCATGTGGCACAAGGCCTTTTTAATGTGGGATCTCCGAGCCCGTCGGCTCAGCCAAAAATATGCCCATCGGTTTACCTCTCCGAAAGAGAATTCGCCCTTCAGCGTAGCCTCCTTCGGGTTCCTCCCCGCCCGAAGGCAGAGAGTTCAACCGATCTGTCGTTCAAGACTCGAGCGACTGACTCGACTCGTTGCCTACTCCTGAGGCGCAGTATTTATTAAGTATGGAATAGTCCATTATTATTATTATTATTATTATTATTATTATTATTATTATTATTAATATTAATATTATTGGTAAGATCCCATAACAAAAACATAACCCTCACGGTGTATATAGGGGGGAGAGAGATATGGGAAGGCAGTGATCCACGTACCAGTGTTGCGGGACAGTGAGAGCTTAGTGAAGAAGAAGAAGAAGAAGAAGAAGAAGAAGAAGAAGAAGAAGAAGAAGATGATGATGATGATGATGATGATGATGTCCAGAAACGATTGATCATCTTGTGTCAGGTTGCGCGATATTGGCACCCACTGAATATAAAACCCGCCATAGGCCAATATCTGCACTGGAAAATTTGCAACTTCTACAGGAAGGAAACTGGTATGAACACCACCCAGACCCAGTTACGGAGATAGGACCTGTTACAATTCTATGGGACTACACAATACACACTGACAGAACAATCAAAGCCAACTGCCCAGATATTGTTATTAGAGACCGCAAACAAAAACAGTGCCTCCTTATTGATATGGCAGTCCCTGAAGACTGCAATGTATCTTTGAAGATATTCAAAAAGCTGTCAAAATACAAGGACCTTGAAATAGAAATCTCGAAAATGTGGCACATGCAAACATCAACAATCCCTGTTGTAGTTGGAGCCCTAGGACTGGTTGGAAAAGATTGCAGTAGACTAATTTAAGGGATTCCTGGAAATCCATGCCTCAAGGAGATACAAAAAATTGTTCTGACAAGTACAGCCCACACTTTACGAAGGGCTTTATCTATGTAATATTTTTTTTTTTTTTGTCAGTGGAAAGTGTCATGATGCCATTTCTAATGTTAGGGCCCTGGGCAGGACCCGGAAAGAAATGTGTGAACGCCAGAAATCAAAGGAAATAAAAATAATAATAATAGAAAAGCAAAAAGGAGATCGGGAGAAATGAGTAAAATCTGTTGCAAGAAGCAGACGACAAGAGGACAAAATAAAGAAAGGACAGGAAGAGGAACGGAAGCAAAATAAAGCAGAAGAAGAAGAAGAAGAAGAAGAAGAAGAAGAATATAAGTAATATAATATTGCTTATAAGTCTACCATTCGCCCATACCTTGAACATTGCTGGCACATTTGGTTTGATACTCTTGCCATACATTTAGAGATTCTAGAAAAAGTCAAAAGAAGAATCTCTAATATTATTATAGAGCATTAGGAGACAGAAAAACTTCATTATAAACAAAGAAAAAGCGGGTACTGAACTGTTACATGATATATCTGACCTACTGTATGGCAGTGAATGCTGGACAATTTCCTCAAAGATGAAGAAGAGACTTGAAGCAACAGAAATGTGGTTTTACAGAAAGATGCAAATTTTCCTTGATTGAATTCTTATGAGCAAGAAGGAATAACTGATAGCTTACACTTTTTTATCATTATTCTTCCTCTTTCTTTTTTTGTTTTGAACTACTGAAGTTGTTTTTCCCTTTTTATCTTCATTTTAATTATGTCCATCCTGTTTCTTATAATTAAAGTAACGTGACTGTATTTTTCTCAAATGTGCAACTCTTGAATCTGAAGTCACATTGGGATAGCCAAAGATGCACTCCAAAAGCTAAGCAGGGTATTAAGAGAAAGAAAAACTTCATTAGAAACAAAAAAAAAGGGTACGGAACTGTTACATGATATATCTGACCTACTGTATGGTGGTGAATGCTGGACAATTTCCTCAAAGATGAAGAAGAGACTTGAAGCAACAGAAAGACGCTGAGGATACCATGGACTGAACATGTGAGTAGCAACAAGGTTTTAGAGAAAATAGAAACAAAAAGGAAACTTATACTTAACATCAAAAGAGATAGCTGAAATTTCTGGGGTGCATAATGAGGAAGGAGGGCTTGGAAAATTTGATATTCACAGGATGGATTGAAGGCAAGAAGAACAGAGAAAAACAAAGCATAACATACTTGATGAGCTTGAGAAAATGGATGGCAGAACAGGGTTTAGAAATAAAAAAAAAAAAACTTTATTTAAAACTACAAGGGACAGGAAATTGTTGAGAGCCTTGTCCTGAGATAATGTCAAAATACTTTCAATGATGGTGATGAAGATTGAAGTCAAAGTGGCTTCATTTCTAGAGGTTCTTATTTTCACTTTGTGTATCAGCTTGTAGTCTCTGGTGATGCAAATCATATGGTTTGGGGATGTTTCAGAAAACCTCCAAGCAAATCTTTAATACTAAACAGGATATTTATTAAGCTTCAACATCTTTCGCAAGGCCATAATGTAGCTTCCCTGTGCCTTTTCAATCATTTTTCCATGGCAATTGTTCTGATGAATTCTCCTCTTTGGTACCTAGATTTTATGAATTTAAACGCAGTAAATGTCTAGATGTAACCGTAAGGTCTACACTAACAGTTTCTTATTTGCATTATTTTAATTGTTCCGACTGTTGTCTTCATCTTTATTGCTATGTCCACCTGAAGAAGGCCGGAGCGTACAACGGGCGAAACGTCGTGAATATGGCAATAAATATGTTAACAACAGTCCGAACAATGTAAATAATTACAATACCTCCTCTCAGAAAATATAGACAGATAACAGTTTCTTCTATCGCACTTCTCGACTGTGGAACTCTGTCCCCGGCGTTTTATTTTCCAATCAACTTCAATCTTCCAAAATTTAAATGCAATGTCAATCGTTTTCTTTCTTCTTCTTAATTCTTGTTCTTTTTTTATTCTCTCTCCTCAATAACGTTTTCTTTTTCTCGTATTCTCTCACCCTCGGTAACCCCCTGCATCTTTGCGGCTGGGGTAAAAAGGATTAAAAAGCAAAAAACAGATCTTAAAGACCACAAACAAAAACGGTGCCACCTTATTGATATGGCAGTCCCTGCTGACTGTAATGTATCTTTGAAGATATTCAAAAAGCTGTCAAAATACAAGGACCTTGAAATAGAAATCTCGAAAATGTGGCATATGGGAAGATCAACAATCCCTGTTGGAGTTGGAGCCCTAGGACTAGTTGGAAAACATTGCAGTAGATTGTTCTGACAAGTACAGCCGACACTTTATGAAGGGCTTTATCTATGTAATTTTTTTTTTTTTTTTTTGTCAGTGGAAAATGTCATGATGCCATTTCTGACCTTAGGTCTCTGATCGGGACACGGAAAGAAATGAGTATACACCAAAAACCAAAGGAAATAAAATAACAACAACAACGGCAATATTATTATTATTATTATTATTATTATTATTATTATTATTATTATTAATAATAATAATAATAATAATAATAATAATAATAATAAAAGCTGTCAAAATACAAGGACCTTGAAATAGAAATCTCGAAAATGTGGCACATGCAAACATCAACAATCCCTGTTGGAGTTGGAGCCCTAGGAATGGTTGGAAAAGATTGCAGTAGACTAATTGAAGGGATTCCTGAAAGTCCATGCCTCAAAGATATACAAAAAATTGTTCTGACAAGTACATCCCACACTTTATCTATGTAATATTTTTTTTTTTGTCAGTGGAAATGTCATGATACCATTTCTAACCTTAGGTCCCAAGGGACCTGGAAAAAATGTAAACGCCAGAAATCAAAGATAATAATTCATAATAATAATAATAATAATAATAATAATAATAATAATAAAATATGAAAATTAAAAATAGAAAAACAAAACGTCCAGTATGGCTCTTCCAGTGGATAAATTGGGAGCCTGTCCTTCAGGAGGAACCTACCTGAGGTCGAAAATCTGCCATAGGAACAAAATTTTCCTACAAAAAGAATGAATCTTCAGGTCCCCACAACCAGGATAATCCTAATGATGGTCCTGTAAATTCTCCAGCTAGATCCATAACCGTAAATTTAAGGAAAGAAAAAATAAAATGGTCTCGTGAGGAGTACAAAGTTGTTATGACTGCATTCCATGAAGCGTTAATCAAACCTCAGAAAAACATCACTCGCCAAACATATGACATTTTGGCGAGAGAAGGCGGCAAACAATTAAAAAGTACATAGACAAAAAATAAACTAAAATGTAAGAAGGGACATCATGCGAAATAACCGATTGACAGACTTTGAAATTAATGAAATAAAAGAATTGCAACAAGAATAGATGAACCAACAAAACATGAAAAGGAACCGGAATCGGGAAAAAAGTAGTAACATCACACAAGCCTCAGGTCATAATGAAAAACCGAAATACACACAAATCACTGTGAAGATAATGCTGAAAATTTAGAAATGTTGGAAAGGTATGATTTAGTCAGTCACAAGAAATTAATAAAACGAGTTCAAAAATTCATCGAACAGAATTATTTCACAGAAAACAAGATTAATATACAAGAAGCCAAGGATGAAATCATGAGCCATATAAGTCAGATACAGAATATTGCAATGGAGGAACGAGAACAACTCCCAAAATTACAACCAACAAAGCATAACCTCAAAACTATTAAGCTCTATAATGCAGCACTCAAATTGATTCTGGATGAAGAAGACACTAATATAAATTCAATTCAAAAATATATGCATCAGCAATAGCAGCAACAAATAAACTGAACATCAAAGTAAAAAAAAGGCAGTCTCACAGACATGAAGATCCACCTTGGAAAAGAAAAATAGAAAAAGAAATTGAACACCTTAGAAGTGAATTATCAGTACTCGATGAACTAGCAAGAGGAGTAAATGTAAGAACTAGAAAAGGCAGAAGAGTCGAAAGAAAATACAATATCAGGAATGAAAATGAAGTCCTATCAACTAAAGAAAAAATAAAACAAACAATACAACTGAAGGCTCAAAGAATAAGACGCTACGAGAAAAGATCAAGATTCTATAGACAGAACAAGATCTTTCAAACCGATGCAAAAGAAATTTGTTAGGAAATAGGTAAACAAAGAATTGAAGTGACAGTCCCCTAAAATGGAAGAAGTTATACAGTTCTAAAAAATATGGCTTGCCCTAAAGAACACAAACGAAGAGGCAGATTGATTGCGCAAGAGTTAGAACGAATGAAAAATAAACCAGAACAGACATGGGCGGAATCACAGAAGAAGATGTTAAATGTGCACTGAAAAAAGCAGGTAACTGGAAATCTCCAGGAATAGATAAAATTCTAACTAACTGGCTATATTATTTAAATACAGCACACAAAAAAACTCGCCAAAGAACTTCAAGAAATGGTTACCGATCCAACTAAAATTCCTGCATGGATGACCAAAGGAGTTGAATTTCTTCAACCCAAAAATAGTGACACAAATATTCCGAAAAACTATAGACCAATTACATGTCTTCCAACAACATACAAACTGTTAACATCTATTTTAACAAAACAGACATATTTCTTCTTGGAAAGAAATCTAGCGACCACTTGAACAAAAAGGGTGCAAACGAGGCTGCTACGGATGTAAAGACCAATTATTTATTAATAGGATGATCCTGGAAAACTGCTTCCGGAAAAAAAAAAAATCTTAGTATTGCCTGGATAGATTATCGTAAAGCATTCGATAGTGTACCACATTCCGGATCTTAAAGTCTTTAAGTATGTACAAGGTATCACCCGTTATCATCAATTTCATCAAACAATGTATGTCGATATGGAAAACTACACTTTACCTCAATCACAAAAATGGAACCTATAAGTCAAGGAAATAAACATCAATAGAGGAATATTTCAAGGTGACTCTTTGTCTCCTTTATTATTTTGCATATCACTTTATAGCATTAACCAGCCAACTTAACAAGACAGAATGCGGTTACAAAATAGCTCAAAAGAAAATAAACCATCTATTTTACATGGATGACTTAAAATTGTATGCTAGGAATGACAATGAGCTGGAAGGTCTTCTGCAAACTGTAAAATGCTTCAATGAAGACATCGGAATGAAATTCAATTTGGATAAATTTTGCTAAAGCTACAGTTTTACGAGGATTTTTCAAACAAACTTCCTCTATTAGTTTAGACCCTGCTGTAACAATAAAAGATTTAGAACAAGGAGAAGCTTATAAGTACCTAGGTGTAAATGAGAGTGAAGGAATAATAACCATAAGAAAAATGAAAGAAATAGTGCGTAAAAAGAGTACTATAGAAGGGTACGACTGGTATTAAAAACTGAATTGAATTCTCAGAACAGAATTATGGCCATTAATAACCTTGCCATCCCAGTGGTCCAATATAGTTTCAACATCTTGAACTGGACTCTAAATGACATCAGACAAATGGATTCTAAAACAAGAAAGCTTCTTTCTAAGTATAAGATGCATCATCCAAAGGCTGATGTAGACCGTCTATACATACCCCGTAAAGAAGGTGGAAGAGGTCTTATTCAGCTAGAATTGTCATACAAGACAACAACTATTGGCTTACTAACTTACATGGAAACAACAAATGACTGGATGATAAAATTAGTGAAACAACATGAAAACAGAAAGAAAAAAAATATTCAATAATAAAAGAAGGCAGTAAATACAAACAACATTTACATTTAGTAGATTCTGTAGTAAATCAAAACAGAAGCCAAGAACCAACTATTGCAGCAAAAGATATGAAAAAGAAAGCCAAGGATAAAGCCCTTGAACAGATGAAACAACGCTGGCAAGACAAACCTCTGCATGGCCAATATCCAGAACGTGCAAATAAACCCAATGTTGATAAAGTTAATACTCATCGATGGTTACGAGCATCTGGATTAAAGTCTGAAACTGAAGGCTTTATTCTTGCAGCGCAAGACCAGAGTCTTTTCACTAGGAATTTTCAGGCAAATATCATACATAATAATGTGGATCCAAAATGCAGGTTCTGTGACAAATACCAAGAAACAATAGACCATCTAATCTCAGGATGTTCTATACTTGCCCCAAATGAATATAAAAATCGTCACGATAGAGTGGGGCAATACTTACACTGGACAATGTGCAAACACTTTGGAAAATGTGTAAGCAAACACTAGTATGAACATCGGCCAGCGCCGGTTACAGAAATAGAAGATGTCACCATTCTATGGGATTATACCATCCACACAGACAGAAAAATTGAAGCAAATAGGCCGGACATTATTGTCAAAAACCAGAAAGAAAAAACTTGCCTACTAATTGATATGGCTTGTCCAGCGGATTGTAACATAGCAACCAAGGAATTTGAAAAACTATCAAAATACAAAGACCTGGAAATTGAAATAGAAAAAATGTGGAAATTGAAAAAACAAGAATAATACCAGTGGTAATAGGTGCACTTGGAATTATAAAAATGGAACAAAACAACACATTGAAAGAATCCCTGGAAACCCCAGCTTAAGAGACATACAGAAAATTGTCTTATTAAGTACAGCACACACACTAAGGAGAACTTTGTCTATGTAACGCTAGCAACTTCATCGGAGATAAAAAAAAAAAAATTAACATGAAATGTGGCCATAACAACACACCACGACCTGCCTTAGGTCTTTCCGCAGACTTGGTAGGTAGTGTGTCCATAGCAGAAATCGAATGATGATGATGATAATAATAATAATAATAATAATTCGTAGTAGTAGTAGTATCTCTCATTCATACATTTTTCCCTTTTTTCATTCATTTGTTTGTTTGTTTTTTGTCTTTCTTTATTTAATTCCCTTATTTTCTATCTAATTCATTCAATCTTGGGCATTTTTTTTATCTTTGTCATTTCACCTTTGTTTAAAATTGTGATTTATCTTCTAAATGCAAGTTTAATAACGGGCGTCACTTACCGACCTCTTAAAAGTTCTTACCTGTTGTTCGTTAGTCCAGTAGTCTAACCCCTGAGTTATGTTTGCAAATACAAATGCGGCTTTTATTGCGGCAATGGTCGATGTTCTAATTGCATGTAATTAATGACAACTGATCCCTAGTACTGAAGATGGTATTTTCTTTCAACTTTCATGTCATTGCTATCAAGGGACATAACTCGATATAAACAAACTCGGAATTACTTCCCTTGGAAATATTCCTTTGCTATTTATTAATATAATTAGCATTATACCCCGTCTTTGATCGGTTTTTTCATTACTGGGAATTTTTGCCGTTCATTTGGAGCAGTTTAAATTTAAAGTCAGCCCTCCCAAAAATCAACATTAGTAACAACAACTGGGAGCAACTGAGGAACATCCCTGAAAAGGGCCATTTTTGCTTTCTCAATCTTGCAAGGAAGGAACCTCTTCCATGGACCGTCATAATAATAATATACGATAATTTTTATTTATAATATAATTTCTTTTTATAATTCTAATAATCTTTTGCATTAGATTTCAACTCACTAAACTAACTGTACGCAATTATTTTTTACAGACATTAAATTTTGCCTTTGATTTTAGCACAAAGTGTAAAAAATCAGTTTTTTCGATTTTTCACCTTCAAGGTTGTAATTTTTTCCAACCAATTTGGACTCAAAACTGGCACTGAAGAATTACCTATCAAACAAAAAAAAATTCATCAAAATCGGATAAAAACTGTGGAAACCCATAAACGACATCCGATCACGCACACACACACACACACACACATATAGATAAAGTCCAACTTCATTAGTCCAGGCCCCCTTCGAACCAGACCGCTGTCAGATCAGAGGTATACCTGATAACCGAAATCACCCCCAAAAAGACTTATCGGCTCATTCCACATATCTTTTGCTGTGTTATAGGTGTCGTTTGCTGAGGAAAGATCTAAACGGCGTGTGGCGCTGCCTTCGGAGCCGCTCAACGAATTAATGGTGAATGATTAACAATTCCTACTTAGAAATTTGCATATCATCATGACTTTATAACCTTTTCATCTTTCATTGGCCCAATAGATTTGCAACGGCTTTTTTTTTCAGCTTCAAACTGCTTAAAGCGGTGTATCTTTTGTTACACAACACCTACGAAAATGGAGCAATTTGTTTTCCAATCGCCAAGACACTGCTGATAAAATCATACTGTTAAACAATCTTAATAAAGGGAATATAATGGATAGTGGCTCAGATTGAGGAATCAGAGAGCCGAGCTCGAATTCCAGTCGAATCCATTACATTCACTTACGTGCTAATACCCTTGGGAATGGTGTGAATCCTCTTCTTCTCCCTCCAGCTATGGGTAAATAGCAGGACCGACCGGGTTCTATAGCCTTGGATGGCAACTGGTCTACCGTAGAAAGAAACGGCAACCTGCTGCGGGAAAAAAAATCTGCCTCGTCAGTCATGTATCGAAAGATACATGATCGCCTACGCGTGTATCACGCATGGCACATAACTGACTAGGAGGTACGGATTGTGGAATCGAGAGCCGAGTTCGAATTCAAGTCAAATCCATTACATTCACTTACGTGCTAATAACATTGGGAAAAGGTATGAATCCTCTTCTTCTCCCCCTCTAGCTATAGGTAAATATCAGAACAGACCGGGTTCTATAGCCCTGCATGGCAACTGGTCTGCCGCAGAAAGAAACGGCAACCTACTGCGGGAAAAAATCTGCCCAGTCAGAAATATATATCGAAAGATATATATTCTTTCCGTGATAAATCTTACACATCTATTTCTACTGTTCGTCCATGTTTAGAATATTGCTGGCACATATGGTTCGGTGTCCCTGATATTTAGCTTGAGCGCCTTGATAAGAACCAGCAATATTATTAGTCCTGTTCTGGCAGCTCAGTTTCAGTCACTTTCCCACCTCTGTCCGGCTGCTTCTCTTCCATAAATACTTTCATTGTAATTCTTTAGGTAAGTTCTTCGCTATGGTACCTAGACATGTTTTTTTTTTTTTTAATTGAAGCGCTGTACTAGACTGGCATCAAGATCTCATCAATTTACATTTGAGCTGGCCGCTAGATGTGCCTAGACCGCGCCTAGACCTTTCGTGGCCTAGAGGTCTAAGGAACGTCAAATCTGATGACGGTTTTCCTTTAGGGGACGCAGGTTCGATTCCTGTCGGAGGGCGCATGTTTTTATTTTTTTGTTTTTTTTTTTTTTGTTTTTTTAACAAAATTTCTCGAATATTCAGGCCGGTAGATATAAATAAATAAATATACGGTTTAATAAATAAGTAAAAAACAGCATCTACTCAAAATGTTAGTACTTCGTATGTCTATTCCACGAAATCGTTCCTTGCAGATCCACCAGTTTCTCGATTGGATTTAAATCAGGAGAGTTTCTGGGCCAGCCTAGTACTTTGATTTGCTCACTGGTAAAGCTTGCCTGTGTGTTCGTGAAGTGTAACAATTGTCGTACGCTTCGTTGGAGTAACGTCCATTGCAGACAATGGCCGTAGGACAACTAATCGACAGTCGAGACAATAGTGTTTGGGCGTAATAAAAATCTTATACAATAACGAATGACGCAGTATTTTTCAAGGCCAAACAAATTTCATCATACACCCTGAAAATAAGATTCATA
The DNA here is from genome assembly GCA_903632075.3 of Acanthosepion pharaonis. Classification (NCBI taxonomy): domain Eukaryota; kingdom Metazoa; phylum Mollusca; class Cephalopoda; order Sepiida; family Sepiidae; genus Acanthosepion; species Acanthosepion pharaonis. The sequence continues at coordinate 1,564,109 of CAHIKZ030004539.1, forward strand.
TTACTGCACACCACGACAAATAACCTAATCTGAGGAAAAAACAGAAATTGATTACACCCTGTCACTCCAGTGGGTCTAAAACAGACCGTGTGATGAAAGAAAAAACTGAAGCTGTTGTTTCAGTTAATTTGCACTAGGATGTAAGTATTACTTCTTCCATTGCATATCTATACGATACAATATAGGATAAAATAAATTGTATGTAATTAATTTATTTATATTTACACAGATACAATATCAAATAAAATAAGAAAGGAACGAGGAAATAATTGTTTGAATTTTTATTTTTGGATTAATATTGTTTGGACGGAATCAAAAATCTGTACTAATTTTTTTTTTCACTTTCATATTGAGTAAAAATTTGTATGTATGTGTATATATATATATATATATATATATATATATATATATAATGTGCAGTGGTGGATTTTGAGCAAAAATCAAACACAAGTGCTTACAAGTTCATAAAATATAAAAAAGGAATGTAAAAATGTCTGAATATTAAAAAGGACAAACAGAAAGATGGAGAAAGAAAGAAAAAAGTAGATAATATGAGAAGTATTACGAACTAAGAAAGAAAGAAAGAAAGAAAGAAAGAAAGAAAGAAAGAAAGAAAGAAAGAAAGAAAGAAAGAAAGTGACACGCGTAGAAACAGAGATATTTTACTAAGGTTATTAGAGTTGTGTAAAGAAAGAAAGAAAGAAAGAAAGAAAGAAAGAAAGAAAGAAAGAAAGAAAGAAAGAAACTGACTCACGTAGAAGCAGAGAGGAGACTTTACCAAGGTTATGAAAGAAAGAAAGAAAGAAAGAAAGAAAGAAAGAAAGAAAGAAAGAAAGAAAGAAAGAAAGAAAGAAAGAAAGAAATGACCGACATAGAAAAAGAATGGGGCCTTGACCAAGGATAAGAGCGCTATGTGAACACAAGCAGTTTGGACCCAAACTCGAAATCGGTAGAGATCAATGGCGAACTGGCCAATGTGTTAGATGGCCCGATAACAAGTGCCCCTCCCCTATATCAAATTAAAATGCAATAAAGAAACAATCACAGACAACTATTTTAGAAATAAAAAGGAATAAGAACTTTATAAAGTGTGGGAGGACATTTTCTAGCCAAAAGATCATAAAGAAAACGTTAAGAAATTTGCTTAGGAGAATTTAGAATCGTAAATGTTGCTAGCCATTGAAAAGGAAATGTTAGATTAATTGAATGCAGAAAGAATTGTTATCAGATTCGAACACAAACGATTGCTCTTAATATAGAGGACGGTATGCAACGATCTATTGAACTATCTATTAATGTGTCAATTGTACAGTAAAATATTTAAAAATATCAGACAATTAGTTAGATTTAAAAAAAAAATGAAAATTAAATTTTAATTAATATATTGTATTTACATTTTACATTTATTATTAGTAATATGTACAAAATGTGTACACTGTAATTACTAAGAAATTCACATTTTTCCATAACAAATTAATTGTACCTTTTTTCTATAAGGATTTTTGGAAAATATAATTTATTCGTAATTAAAATTAAATTATAGCATTGTAGTTGTGGGAGAGACCTTTTCATCCCCTGGCAGCTAATATTTTAGACTCAATTCTCCACTGGTAGATACACATAAAAATCTAAGGAACAGATAGATAGATAGATAGATAGATAGATAGATAGATAGATAGATACTGAAAAGAAAGTAATAGATAGATAGATAGATAGATAGATAGATAGATAGATAGATAGATAGATAGATAGATAGATAGATAGATAGATTACGGAATGTGATTGATACCGAACAGAATGACATAGATAGATAGATAGATAGATAGATAGATAGATAGATAGATAGATAGATAGATAGATAGATAAATAGAAGCAGAATTAGATAGATAGATAGATAGATAGATAGATAGATAGATAGATAGATGGATAGATAGACACTGAAAAGAAAGTAATAGATAGATAGATAGATAGATAGATAGATAGATAGATAGATAGATAGATAGATAGAAAAGAAATGCTGAAAGAAAGATAGATAGATAGATAGATAGATAGATAGATAGATAGATAGATAGATAGATAGATAGATAGATAGATTACTGAACGTGATTGATACCGGACAGAGTGACATAGATAGATAGATAGATAGATAGATAGATAGATAGATAGATAGATAGATAGATAAAAGAAAGATAATAGATAGATAGATAGATAGATAGATAGATAGATAGATAGATAGATAGATAGATAGATAGATAGATAGATAGATAGATAGATAGATAGATTACGGAATGTGATTGATACCGGAACAGAATGACATAGATAGATAGATAGATAGATAGATAGATAGATAGATAGATAGATAGATAGATAGAGATAGAAGCAGAATTAGATAGATAGATAGATAGATAGATAGATAGATAGATAGATGGATAGATAGATAGATACTGAAAAGAAAGTAATAGATAGATAGATAGATAGATAGATAGATAGATAGATAGATAGATAGATTACCGAATGTGATTGATACCGGACAGAGTGACATAGATAGATAGATAGATAGATAGATAGATAGATAGATAGATACTGAAAAGAAAGTAATAGATAGATAGATAGATAGATAGATAGATAGATAGATAGATAGATAGATACTGAAAAGAAAGTAATAGATAGATAGATAGATAGATAGATAGATAGATAGATAGATAGATAGATAGATAATCAAAGAAATAGAGAAAGAATAGATTTGCATAGAAAGAAAAAGAGAAGAAAGAAAGATTGATAGAAGAAAAAGAAAAATCTAGTTAAAAACAGCATTATTATTATTATTATTATTATTATTATTATTATTTCCAATCACACTAAAATGCAACAATTTTTTTAACTGAAATCACCACCAATAGAAAAAAATAAAAAGTATTAAAAAAAAAAATAAAGACCTACACACAAAGGTTTTTAAAAGAAAAGAATAAAGTCTCTTTTATTTATAGCGTGAATTTATCGTGTATTCACAAAGTACATGGCTGCTGTGGGATAAGAAGACTGTGCAGCACCTATCTTGTAAATGGATCTGCCTTGGAAATCGGTATGCAAAATCCATCAAATTTATTTTCATCTCATCTCGATCGCCGACTAGGCGACGGAGATGTGGTTCTACAGAAGGATGCTAAGGATGTCATGGACTGTGCGCGTGAGCAACGATGAGGTCTTAGAGAGGTTGCAAACAAGGAGGAGGCTTATACTTAACATCGGGAAGAGGCAGATGAAGTTTCTGGGACACATAATGAGGAAGGAGAGCCTGGAGAATCTGATAATCACGAGTCGAATAGAGGGAAGGAGAGACAGATGGAAAAACAACGGATGACATACCTGGCGGGCTTAAGCAAGTGGATGACAGAACGTGGTCTGGGGGAGGAAGCAGAGGGAAGGAATTGGCTGAGAGCAGCAAGGAATAGAAAGAGGTGGAGAGCCATGATCGTCTACGTCCTGAAAGGACACGGCACATAGAAAGAAAAGGAAGAACTTGAGAAGATAACTGAGGTTTGGTTGGAGATTTCTGTATTTTCTTTATTAATATATTGGATGTTGTTCTACAGAAGGATGCTGAGGATATCATGGACCGAGCATGTGAGCAAAGATGAGGTCTTAGAGAGAATGCAAGCAATGAGGACGCTTATACTTAACATCAGGAAGAGGCAGCTGAAGTTTCTTGGACATACAATGAGAAAGGAAGGCCTGGAGAATCTGATACTCACGGGTCGAATAGAGGGAAAGAGAGACAGAGGAAAACAACGCATGACATGCCTAGAGGGCTTAAGTAGATGGATGACAGAACGTATTCTTGGGGGAGGTGGTAGAGGGAGGGAACTTGTTGAGAGCTGCAAGGGATAGAAGGAGGTGGAGAGCCATGATTCCCTACATCCTGAAAGGACACGGCGCATATAAAAAAAGATACGTAAAACAGACAAGTGACATATTGTATAGACATATGCCTGCAGGTATATGTAGATATATATGTGTGTGTGTGTGTGTTTATGCCTAGTAGACATTATGTTTGATGGCTTTTCGCATGTTTATTTGGGAACTTTTTCCGTACATACCGTTTGTTTTCGATAAAAGTACATTAGATTCTTAAAGAATGAATTACATAAACATTGGCAATCTATTATACACTTTTTTTTTAGAATTTTATACATTTACGTAATATTTTATACATTTACACAATATTTTATACATCTACGCAACATTTTATATATTTATACAATATTTTATACATTTACACAATATTTTATACATTTATACAATATTTTATACATCTACACAATATTTTATACATTTATACAATATTTTATACATCTACACAATGTTTTATACATTTACGCAATATTTTATACATTTACGAAATATTTTATACATCTACGCAATATTTTATACATTTACGCAATATTTTATACATTTACGGAATATTTACGGTTTTTCAAGTAGGCTCGGAATCTGTTAATTTCTTGGAACTTCGGATAGACATGTCATCTCTCCTTGAATTCTGAACGCCACAAATTATACTAACCTTGGCTTAAAAGAGTCGAGTGTACGTGATACATGATTGACCAATGGAAATCAAACAACATAAAAGTGAAAATGTTACAATTTCTTTTCTTTTTTTTCTCTATATCCCAATCTTTAATGAAGCTTTAATAAAAGTGAAACATGTTAGATTGATAAACATTTCCTATTTGTTCTTTATCTTATTATTCTGTCGTACTCCGATCCATATTTCATCTGACTTTGTAAGTAACATATAGTTGATGCATAAGTTGTCTAGGGAAATTAAAACCCAACCACCCCTAATCAAAATAGATTGAATTTTCCTTAACCTTAACAACTCAAAATATTGAGATTGTCTCCGCTTATAAATTAAGTAAATTTCTTCTTATCCCTAACATCGCTTGACAATGGAACGAACCTCTGGATTTTAAGTTGAATCTGTTGATGATTAAATTTACAACTTTAGCTTCAGTTTTGAAACACGGAAATTTCTGTGTTGTGATGGAATCATATTTTTAAAAAAAAATAATTATAAATATATATATATATATATATATGTGCGTGTGGTGACAATGTGGAAGAGCTTATTGTCGACGCGTTTCGCCGAATATGACGTGTTGGGTTCCCAATGTATTTTATCCTTGCACACACTTCTGCCATTCATTCCTACCTGATGAAGCCGAACCCACAATACGTCACATTCGATGAAACACGCGTCGACTATAAACATTTCCATTTTGTCACGTCATTTCCACAAAGCCTTGGATATTATTATACATCCTACAAACATACACATATATATATATATATATATATATATATATATATATATATATATATATATATATATATATATATACAAATCTTCATGGCTAGAACATAATAGCAAACCACCCACATTCCCTTCCTATTCCACTGGTGAGAAGTAGGTTCCACTCGAACAGCTTCTGCCCTGTGAAATTGACTCCCAAAAGGATGTTTACCCGATCACTAAAATTTTACTCTGTTTAAGGCTTGGGTTAATCGTTATCTCCCACACATATGGATACAAATGTCCGCCTAACATAACCCTCTACCTCGAGGTGGTCCCAGGGCCTTATAAAGGGTGACCCTAACTGTAGAAAAAAATATAATTTATATATATATAATTTATTAAAGACATTTTTATGTTTAACGTTCTTTTTATAGATACAAGTATTTTAAATGTCTGTTTATAATAAACAGTATTAAATAACATTTACCGGCCTGAATGTCGAGAAATTTTCATAGAAAATATTCGTCCTTTGACAGGATTCGAGCCTGCATCCTATACGGAACCGTCATTTACGCTGACGTGCCTTGACCGCTCGG
>CAHIKZ030004539.1:1572500-1677500 GCA_903632075.3 Acanthosepion pharaonis
GACAGGATTCGAACCTGCATCCTATACGGAACCGTCATATACGCTGACGTGCCTTACCGCTTAGGCTACAAAGAAGCGGTCGGTAGACAAGGTCAAATTTACTGCTTATAAACTCCAATTTTCAATTTCGTACATTCCTAACTGCTCTGGCGTATCGAATGTAAACAAATGACATCATATATTAAGAAATGGACAAGGTCCGACAATTTATTTATTAAAGACATTTTTTTTTTAACGTTGTTATTTTAAACATAAAAAAAAAAAAATGTCTTTAATAAATAAATTGTCGGACCTTGTCCATTTCTTAATATATATATATATTTATTAAAGACATTTTTATGTTTAACGTTCTTTTTATAGATACAAGTATTTAAGTAAATGGTCTGTTTATAATAAACAGTATTAAATAACATTTACCGGCCTGAATGTCCGAGAAATTTTCATAGAAAATATTCGTCCTTTGACAGGATTATTATAAACAGAGCATTTACTTAAATACTTGTATCCATAAAAAGAACGTTAAACATAAAAATGTCTTTAATAAATAAAATTGTCGGACATTGTCCATTTCTTATATATATATATATATATATATATATATATATATATATATATATATATATATAAGTTACGAAGAACTTGGTAAACTGAATGGGTAATTCGAAGGAGGATGAAATCCTGAGAGCTCAATGTGAATACAGAGCTAATATTTAATGAAAACAGATACTAGTAGTAGGACCCGGCGTTGCCCGGGGATGTAACACAAAGAGAGAGATCAAGTATCGACCATCATAAAGACTGAAAATAAAATTGACAAAGATTATTGTTTAAGGTTGACGGAAAGCATGTCTTAATTATTTTTTTCTTTTTGTTTGTTTTTTTTTGGGGGGGGTTGATTTTTTACAAAGCCAAACTCAAACAAAAACATTGTTTTCAATCGTTATGAGTCTACCGATTGAATAGAATTTTATTATATACAATTGTCTTGTAAATGGAATTTTTAAAGCATTCTGAATGTAAAAATAAAGAAAAAAGTGTGCAAGACAATAAGAAACACTACCTGCCAAAAAAAAGTGAAGTTTTGTTGAAATCGGTTGAAAAATGTAGGAAATCCGATCCCATATATAAACGAACACACAAACAACATGGGTTTTATAATAAGTATAACTCAATATGAGTTGTCCCATTTTCATTCTGGCGACAGAATCGTGTTTTCAAATTGATTTCGTGCAAAAGCAATTGTGTTTTTCCAGTTTTTGACGCTGTCAGAACTACTGCAAGGTAATTTTACGCAGCCATGTGAAGTTTTGTTGAAATCAGTTGAAAAATGTAGGAAATCCTATCCAATATATAAACCACACACACACACACACACACACACACACACACAATCTGCGTTTTATAATAAGTAAGATATATATATATATATATATATATATATATATATATATATATATATATATATATATATAAAAAAAACAGACCACTTTAAGGTTCCATTATAATAATTTATTTCACCAGAGCCCTTTTATAGGACTCCGGATCATCAGATAGCACTTCCAAAAATGAAACGAAAAATGAAAAGAAAATTGATGGGTAGTGTAAGTGTTTGTAATTTAACAGAGAGTGTAATAGGAGTAGTTAGGGAGACATGGTAGAGTTTAGGAAGGGTTTAATTTAATATCTCTCTCTCTCTCTCTCAATCATACTTAGTATTGGGGGAGGAGGAGTTACCAGACCTTGACCTATTTAAACGGTTAACTTAACGGAAATGATATATTGAAATAGGAGGGGAGAAGAGAGAAAGGAAAAAGGAAAAAGAAAGAAGGGGGAAGTAAAGAGAAAGAGGCTGTAAATGGGTTTTACGTATTTAGGAGATGGTTGGTAAGTTTAAGCAATTTATGTAAAAAATAGATTTTAATGTTTGATAGTAATATATATATATATATATATATATATATATATATATATATATTGTGTATATTTAGGCAGCAATCTTTCATTGATGCATGTTTCATTAAATAATATAGACAAGTTTTGTCTATTTATTTTAAATAAGTTCCTTTCAATATGGTGATTTCCTTTCGTCTTTCAAGCTTATCAGACAATATGAAAGGAACTTAAAATAAATAGACAAAACTTGTCTATATTATTATATTATTTAATAAAACATGCATCAATAAATATATATATATATATATATATATATATATATATATATATATATATACTGATATAAATATATATATATATATTGATGCATGCTTTATTAAATTATATATATATATATATATATATATATATATATATATATATATATATATATATATATATTTGTTTGATAGATGTGAGTTTGTGACCCTGGGTTTCACGCTTTAGCGATCGTCACAAACTCACATCTATCCAACCAAATATGTTAGCTCTATCTCTGATATTGAGCGCTTAATAAGTATGCGCATATAATATATAAATAATTATACATACTTATATTTATTTATATTTATATACACACACATATATATATATATATATATATATATATATATATATATATATATATATATATATATATATATTTCATACACATTTCATAGATTACGACAGACAAGATGCTTTGATTTAGGTTTTTATACAATTTCTCACAAATATTTTTTTTTTTTCAAATGATAAATTATATAAAAACTGTCCAAATGTTATTTTAATCCGAACGCTTTCGGCTATACATTTAGCCATGATTTTTACTTTTTTTTTTAACTGTGGATGAGACTATTATGTTCATATTTTCCACAAGTATGTTGCGGACAGAGCTTGTTAGGTAGCAGTGTATGTTTACATGGACCCTCTTTTAACTATGTTCTACGTAACTCGAGTTTTCTTCACAAGAGAACCAATTTTATTTATGAATTCACACGCTCCTCTACAGAGCTAGATTCCTGGTTAATCGAAATCCATGAATAATTATATTGGACACGCAATTAAATGCTTATCAGGTAAAAACCTGTAGATTAACGGTAAACGACAAAATCGGTCAGAATTATAAAGGGATGACGAGGTGCAAGACAGGGAAGCAAAATCGGGTGAGCACCTCGATATGGCACCGAGATTTGCTGAATTTAAGAGCAGCATTAGAATGGCGTCGAGATTTGCTGAATTTAAGAGCAGCATTAGACTGGCGTCAAGATTTGCTGAATTTAAGAGCAGGATTAGAATGGCGTCGAGATTTGCTGAATTCAAGAGCAGCATTAGACTGGCGTCGAGATCTCATCAATTTACGTGTGAGCTGGATAGATGTAGTCGTAAATTCTATACTCCTAGTTTCTTTTCCCGCACTTCTTATTTCTCCTGGCGCCAGATTTTCCAGCCAACTTTAATCAACAAAAATCTAAACGCAATGTCAAATCGCTATCGACTGACCTCTTAATTACTCTTTTCTTTTTTCGCTTATTATCAATGTTTCTGTTCCTAGTTCTTTTTGAAACCCCTTGTGTTTTACTGGCTTTACTGACTAGCATAGGGAGATGCCAATAAAAAAAAAACAAACAACAACAGCAAAAAAAAACAAAAAAACTTACCAACTTTTTGACGTGAGCAACAAAACTGTTCCAAATTCTGAAGATTCGTTGCACGAAGCTGCTTAGAACGGCTTTGACAATTGTAGTTCCTTTCTTAGAAATAACATCTTGAGCGAATTGCAACTTTTTTTTTAACGAGTCGATAGTAGTCTGATATAAACAATAAAAAAAATAAAGATAAATTTAATGTAATAATTCTGCTTATTTTAAATCACTGAACAAATATTAATTTAACAAGAAAAAAAAAAGATGAAAACAGAAAAATCCGGAGAGTTTTTCTCGACATAACCTACCTTACACATTTATAAGTCTACCATTCGACCTTGTTTTGAATATTACAGCACACTTGCTCTGGCGTTATATATTTACAGATTATCGATAAAATCCAAAGAATAATCTGCAATGTCAATGGTCCTAGCCTGGCATCTATGTTTCCGTCATTTTTCTATCGCCGTAACGTGCCTTTTCTATAAATGCTTTCATGGCAATTGTTCTGATAAAATTTCCTCTATTGTTATTCACTGGACATTCGGATAGAGTAAACAAAATGGCACTGGACATTCGGATAGTGTAAACAAAATGGCCGCCTTTATACACGATGGATTGAATATTCTAAGTCTTCTGATTGGTTAACCTTCTATTGGTGGACTATAAGGTGAGTCATGTCATTTGGGCTAGCTCACTAGTACATACATATACACAAAAAAAAACTGCAACATAGGTAACCTATTACGATGCTTAGAATTGTAATTAAACCTAAAGATAATATTAATTAATTTATAAACATATAGTTCCTTTGTAAATATGTGTATAAAATTGTGTGTATGACTCTCCAGTAAGATGTTTGTTATTTCTTTTGCTTTCAGCAATATCGTTCTGTTAGTGTTAGCTGTCATTATATCATTCCTATAATAATGAAACTGGTTTCAACACTATGAATGTGTTTCATCAGGCGATGGTAAACTACTGGCGAGTGGACAATTATTAATAATAATCGTTATTATATATATATATATATATATATATATATATATATATATATATATATTATTAAAGACATTTTATGTTTAATATTCTTTTTATAGATACAAGTATTTAAGTAAATGCTCTGAGCATTTACTTAAATACTTGTATCTATAAAATACTTAAATACTTGTGTCTATAAAAAGAATGTTAAACATAAAAATGTCTTTAATAAATTGTCGGACTTTGTCCATTTCTTAATGTATGACGTCATTTGTTTACATTTGATACGCCATGAGCAGTTATGAATGTACGAGATTCATTGAAGATTGAAGTTTATAAGCAGTAAATTCGACCTTGCCTACCAGACGTTCCTTTGTGGCCGAGTCGGTTAAGGCACGTCAGCGTAAATGACGGTTCCGTATAGGATGCAGGTTCGAATCCTGTCAAAGGACGAATATTTTCTATGAAAATTTCTCGGACATTCAATAAAAATTTTCAGTTATCTGTTTTGAATAAGACTTGTGTCTTTATGTCCATCGTATTTGTCATATTGAACTGAATTGTATTTTGATGAATATTGTCTTGAAAAAGGTTTATTAAACCGAAACGTCAGACGTCGACATTTCTTTCATTTAACTACATTTAAGGATTTTTGTTTGTTTTTTCAAAATTTTTCTTCATATATATATATATATATATATATATATATATATATCATGCACATTTCATAGATTACGACAGACAAAATGCTTTGATTTAGGTTTTTATACAATTTCTTTTTATAATATTTCTTGAACCGATTCAGGTAACTGTAAGGATGCATAAGGCGATTATCTCCCTTTGATCGAGATGATTCACGTGGGTAACTGCATAGAGGTTGACGGCAGCTGTCAGTCATTCACTTATTTTCCAGGAATCAAACAGAGCAGTTGCTTTTTTAGGGTAAATTTTCCTCCCTCGACCTACTCGAATCAGGAATCCTAAATATGGATTCTCCAGAAACACAGAAGAGTCTCCGACAGCCCCAGTTCCCATTAAGAATTATTATACGCAAGACTCTTTTTCTTTCCATTTTTCACTGTGTTTGTTTTTTGAACACATGTTATAGTTTCTCTGTAAAGGACTTGTGTAAATATGTGTATATAATTTTGTGTATGACTTAGCTACATAAAACTCTCTGATAACAAAGATGTTTGTCGTTCCTTTGACTTTCAGCCATATCGTTCTGTCAGTGTTAGCTGTTATTATATCATTCATATAATAATGAAAGCTGGAAGGATATCCATTTTTTCTATAGGTCACCCATTACGATTATTAAAACTGTGATAGAATGTAAACATAAATTTATATACATATATATTTTTTTGCTCTTAAGAATTTACTTCAAAAATATTTATTTATTAAATTGTTTATTTACAAGAATGATTTTATATTTACAACATTCTAAAAACTAATAGCTAATGTAATGAAATATTTATCATTTACCAATTTATAAAGAAATAAATATCAAAAGAACGTTTATTTATTAACTCATAGATATTTACTAAATGATTAAAATATGTGAACCAACTATAAGGGAATAGTTATTATTTACCATTTTATAAAGTTCGAATCGATTGAAAATTACCGATATTTTGCCAAACATTCCAACAAAGAACCTACTAAATAAATAGTGTCTATTATTTTTGTTGCCAATTCTCAAGAACAAAGAAAATGTATAAATTCACTTACATATCTTTAGGTTTTATTACAATTCTAAGCATCAATTTTTATAGGAATAAACATTGCCGAGGAGAGAAGGTAGTTAAAATTGTGTTATCGGACTGGCTCAAGAGTTCGATCCCTACGTGCGGCACCTTTGGAAAGTGCCTGTAAAACCGTACTACGAGTAGACCCAAGCCTTGCGATTGAAATTGAGTGAAATTGAACGCTTAGTTCCGTCGATAGCACGAAGCCACAAGTCATCGTGGCCGAGGGCTTGAGCGTGCTGGCCTTGTTTAAATTGTTGATCACGCTAGATAACACGCTCTCTCTCAGAAACTTTAACTAAGGTCTACTCAGCGTAATTAGTGGGCTCTGTAGTTGTTGAGTAAGCACAAATGTGCCTGAGCGAGCGTCTGCAATAGGGATAGGCTAGACGCCCTAGTAGACGAGTATCCTCGAATACGAGAGGCCAGTTAAATTTTATATATATATATATATATATATATAATGAGAACAAATGGGATGATTTCACTAATGCCCGTAACATTTCATTTAAATGGGGGCTCAATACAGAGTAGAGCTAAATACTGTTTATTTTAGGATATTAAAAACAAACATGTTAAAAATCGCTACACAATTACAATTATGTTTCAGCACAACAAATGTGTTTCCTCAGGTGATGGTAAACTACTGGTGAATTAACGATTATCAATAATAATCTTTATTATAATATATATATATATATATATATATACCCAAGTATATAATTGGTATATACGGGATGAATTCCAATAACCAACAATTACTATTCTTAAAAGAGTGCTCAATACAAAGTAGAGCAGATATAATTATTTTTATAAAAAATTATAACATAAGTATGTTAGAGAAATCACTACAAAATAGCCATTTTGTTTCAACACACACCTGTGTCTTATCAAGTGATGATGTTGAAAATAAAATTTATTTTCAAAATGGCTATTTTTGCAGTGATTTTATAACATACTTATGTTATAATTTTTTTTTATAAAAATAATTATATATATATATATATATATATATATATATATATATACTAGCAGCATTACCCGGCGTTGCCTGGGTTTATTCAAAAAAGATCACGAACCTCATCCAATCTGTAAAGTTAAAAGAAAGAAGATTTTTCTTTAGTGCTTCTTAGCCATATGGCGAAAAAATTATAATGACATGAAGTGTGAAAACATTTATAACAGGAGAAAGTTTTTTTTTACAGAAGCACAGAAGATACAAAAAATATTTGGCAGCAAATGAAGAGTACATTAATCGCAATCGATCTTCGAAAATTGTTGAGGAGAAATGCTTTGTTGACAGCTTTTGCTCAAACTACATCGAATGAACAACATGCATTGGAAGGAGAAGAAATTCAACAAAGACTTCTCGGTGGGTTTCATTGATGCGCTGCAGTTTGTTATCACGTGATGAAAGAACTATACATCTCTCGTATTATTGCGTTGGTGACCATGAATAATAGCAGCAATTATAAGATCCACCATGTTCACCACCTGGTCTCTGGTTGATGATGACATCTGGTTGTCTGTTCCTGATAGTTACAAAGTAAAGCTGAAGAAATTGCGGCTCTTAGTTTACTATAGAGCCAATTCTATGATATATCAGGTCATCCCATAAGTTCTGACCGAATTTTAACTTTTTGTTAAAATGAACGAAATTTAAAGAGTATTTTATAATGTCTAATGGAGCTGAACATTATTTTTATGTTTAGATGCATTTAAACTGATCAAATTTTATTTCAGAGAACAATAAAATTAAATTTTGTTTGATTAAAACCCTGCTAACATGGAAGTACCCAAGAATCATTTGAGGCACATAATGCTTTATGAGTTCAAGAAAGGAAACTCAGCAGCCGAAGCGGCTAGAAACATTCACTCAGTTTATGGAGAGGAATGTGTGAATGAAAGAACTTGCAGAAGATGGTTTGCAAAATTCACCCTTGAAGATGAAGATCGAACCGGACATCTAGTTGAGTTTGATGAAAAGCTTCTTGAAGCAGCCCTTGAAGAAAATCCTGCTTTATCAGTTGAAGTATTGGCAGTGGGTCTCAGTTCAAACCATACAACTGTTCATCGTCATCTTCAACAACTTGGAAAAGTTCGTAAACTTGGAAAATGGATGCCTCATGAATTGTCTGAAAACAACCTCAAATTCCGAGTTGACATCTGCTCTTCTCTCCATTCTCGCCAACTTTTTTTCACCTTTTTGGATAGACTTGTGACTGGCAACGAAAATGGATCTTTTATCGAAATGTTAAGCGTCGTAGACAGTGGCTTGGTAAAGGGAAGGACCCCAGCCACAGCCGAGAAGGGGAACTTCATGGGCAAAAGGTTCTTCTTTCAATCTGGTGGGATTGCCAAGGAATAATCCACTTTGAATTCTTACCAACTAATGCAACAATTAATGCTCAAATATACTGTCAGCAATTAGAGCGTTTGAACCAAACTTTGAGGAAAAAAAGACCTGCTCTAGTGAATCGAAAAGGGGTGATGTTTTATCAGGAGAATGCGCGACCCCACACAGCAAGAATCACGCCACAAAAGATTGAAGAACTTGGTTGGGAGAAAATTCCTCATCCACCTTATTCTCCCGATCTTGCTCCTTCAGACTACCATTTGTTTCGTAGCTTACAGAATTACTTTTTTTTTTTTTTTTGTAACACAGGAAGAGTGTGAGTTCTTCGAATCAAAGCCAAAAGAATTTTTACAGTAATGGAATTAGTAAGTTTGTTAATAGATGGAAGAAGTCATAGATAATCAGGAAAATACATTGTTGATTGAATCTGTAATTAAATGTAACATTTGGTCACTTGTTTTCTTTATTCAAAATTCGGACAGAACTTATGGGATGACCTGATACTTCTCCTTGTACTTTAAAAGTAGTCATAAATCCACCTTCTTTAAAATATTGGCCCCAAAAGAGCACAATTATACTTTCTAATATTGCGTAGGAAATGATTAGATCTAACAGTGGTACGAGTTAATAGCATTTTCAATGGCTGGTGTGGATCAAAAAGCATCAGTTTAAGTTCGTCCGGTTCGCTGGAATATGATAGTTAACGCGGAAGTACCGTTTGAGCAGTGCATGCTATTAATTTCCCCTACCCACCTTTTAGCTCTGCAGTTTGAACAGACAATCGACATACTGCCAAGCTGAACATCAGGGTGGTTCGAATAATTAGCATGGGGGTCATAATAGAATGCTACCACTGACCATATTTGACAACGGGGTCTTGAACTTCCCTGTTGAGCAGCCAATCTTTGCACATTATTTTCGAAACGATCTTGGCGATTCTCAACAGACTCCATTGCCTGTGCAGAAGCTGTTCTAGAGGAATTCCTGCTCTGTCATTTCGTACGCTGCTCTTTGCAATTGTTCAAGCATTTCTAGACAATCTTTGTGAACGTTGATTCTCATTCTCCGCACGTCTGGTAATAGCTGTAGTTGCAGAATTCGTATCTGCCTTGCTCACTCTCAGAATTTCGATCAGAAGCAGTTCTAGTAGCATTTCTTGTATATAGAATTGTTCATTGCTCCTCAGTTTCGACAGCTCGAGTAGCAACAGTTCTGGCAGCGTTCCTTCCGCGTTTATATAACCGTTGCTCATTAGTTTCTGCTGACCTTGCATTAGCTGTACGAATAGCATTTTGTGTCAGTCTAATTTGAGTTTCTTGTTGCAAAGCGTCTCTTCTCCGTGCTTTCATGTGTTTGGCTGTAGTAGTAGCACGTCCAAGTGAAGAATTTCGCTTTCTTGGCATTACTGTCAGACTTTAGTTGGAGGGGTTTGGCTAAGCTTTTTGAATAACAATGAAGTAATCAATTAAAAAGCAAGAATATTATACACATTAATGGAAATATAGCCACAATAAATTAAATGCAAGTTTATAAGGGAGACCATGGGAATGTGGTAAACAATTATAAGCAAGCTTGTAACGGTCGGATTTATCTAAAAATAGACTACCAAAAAACGTTCTAGTGATAAAAATGAACGTTCAGGTAGAAGCCTACTCACTATGAACGTTAAAATGTACACGCTAAGTTTAGCATAATTATAAATGAATCGAAAGAGGCTCTTTACATTATTATAAGTGCATTTTTTAGAATAAAACTGTCAAAGTTTTAGGGCTCAAGTTTCCAAATATATGAATTAGTAAGCATTATTTAAACGCTAATTAAAAGTTGGCATTTACGCTTGAACTTTTTTAATAATATGATTTTCACAAATTTAAATTTAAAGTACCAAAAATTCAAAATATACATGCATGAAGGCAGCCTACCTTTTTACTGGATCACAACTTTGATGCGAATGAGATTTTTTGCATTTATTTCATCACATAATACTAATAAACACTACACGTGAAGCAAAATTATTTGTACACACGACACATCTCGATCGATCTCGCACACGCATCTTATACCTACGTGCACTTCTCTCATCGGGGCACACTTTCGTTTGCACTTATTCTTTTTTTCTTAAGGAAGGATAAATTTTTTGCCGTCAAGTTAATGCAAACTAAACTATTTCAGTACCAAAACGGGAAATCCATGGGAAAAACTGATATTTTTTCATAATGTATTTATGACACATGGAGTGTCAGTTTTGATTTTGAGTTGATTGATCTAAACACAAATTATGTGCAAATTTTCATCGGAATGCTGCTAACCACTACAATTGAAAGACTAATGGGGCAGCAAGGTGTTCATGGGTCATCTTGTTGCAAAGCGTTTCTTCTCCGTGCTTTCATGCGTTTGGCTGTAGTAGTAGCACGTCCAAGTGAAGAATTTCGCTTTCTTGGCATTACTGTCAGGCTGTAGTTGGAGGGGTTTGGCTAAGCTTTTGAATAACAATGTAGTTTTCAAAACCTGATAATCATTTTTGATTCATTTTAAGATTGTAACATACATGTAAAATTCCGTCGAAATCGAAGCAATTTGAAAATTTGGTGGGTCCCTTTGGTTCACCCTAGAGGTCCCAAATTTCAAGCCAAAGGACAGGTTTAAGACTAATAGTAATTGAAATAATAAAGAACATCTTTTTTTAAGTTTTCTATTTAATCGACTTTATGGCCAAGGCTGTAGACTTCTGATCCCCTAACTCGTGGGGGGCCCAGTGTTGATTTTCAGTGAATTCCAAGTGACTATAATTTCAATATGTACTGAAATTTTCGTTGAAATTGGGGAATACTGCTACAAAATACACTTGAAAAGCAATTGAGGCATCAAGGGGTTTATAGGATCATCCTCCCCCATCACGCATTTTTAAAAATCTGACAACCGATTTCTCTCTCATTGTAAGAGCGTAACAAACATGCCAAATTTCATCAAAATCGAAGCAATTTTAATTTTGTGTGGGGTCCCTTTGGGGCACCCTGGGGGTCCCAGTATCGAGAGAAAAATAAAAATCAATATAGCGTATAATAAGCGTGACAGTAAGTTTCATTAAAATCAACCTTAGGGTTTAGACTTCAAGTCTGAAAGTTTAAAAACAACCAAACTAATGGAAATTCCCATTTAAACATTATATTTATCGATTATTTTTGAAAAATGACTAATTTTTTGGCCCAGACACACCCAGTATTGAGTACAATTTATGTTCCAAATTTGGTGGAAATAAGCCTTATGTTTCTCGAGTAGTTCGCGAACACACACACATAGAGATAGATGAAGAAATATAGTTTTAAGGTGCGCTATATTTATGGGATAAGGTGCTAAATATCAGAGATAGAGCATATGTAAATATTTTAATATTGAAGTCAACACTAAGAGGTGACAGACTGTTTCATGCTAAGCACAATTGTCAGGCCACGTGTGTTGTTTTTTTTTCTCAGAAATATATAAATGCCTCGCATGAAACAGCATGTCGCCACTGAGTGTTGACGTCAATGTTCACTTATATATATATATATATATATATATATATATATATAAGGCAGGATATGTGTGTGTATGTGTGTGTGTGTGTGTGTGTGTGTGTGTGTGTGTGTGTGTAACGAATGCACGGCACGGCCGCAATTTTCAACGGATTTGCACCAAAATTTTACATGCACATGCTCCAAGTTAGGGGAAGGCCAACAACCGACTTGGCATTTCCCAACTCCCATCGATAGTGGAAATAATCGATTTTTCATGCTTCTACGGCAGTTTTCATGTAGTTTGCAGCCATTTTCTATTGGTCAGAATGAGAGCCTATAGCTGGCTGTCACGAATAGGCAGGAAGATTCTATTGGCCAGCATGAAAGCCAACAGCTGACTGACACGAATGTTAACTAGCATGCAAAAAAATCGATAAAATTCGTCACAAGTGGGAAAAATTTAAATCGTACTTTACTCCAATTGGCTCATTTGCTTGCTAACGTTGATTCTGATTCCGCAGAACTGGGTTAGGTGTGAAAAAGTATTTGTTGTTAACATTTTTTTTTCATTTGGTTTTTCCAGTTACGAGTCCATTTTAAAGCTGATCGTTTTGTGTTCATTTTGTTTAGCTCTTTTTTCGTAACAGATTTAATGTTTAGTATAGAGCTTAGAAAAAAATCGCAGTGTGAGTTAGGCAAGAAGTAAGGCATGTAGCAACATCAGCACGGCAAAGGACACTCCTTTAAAGGCAAGGAAGGGCAAAAATATTTTATGTGATAGTGATTGCTGTATGAGTCGTACGATTTTTGAATCAAGCACGGACAACGCCGGGCCATGTTGCTAGCATATATATATATATATATTCACCAAGATCTACAATCGTAAGACAACGTAATTTCCAATTTCCGTTAAGCAATATATATATATATATAGAGAGAGAGAGACAGATGGGAGAGGAAACTGAAAAAATATACTTACATTTATTGAAGTTACTGATTTTTTCATGGCATCCAGTGTAGTTACCAAATTAGATTTTATATTTTGTAACTTCTTCAGCTCAGTGTTTTCAATATTTCGAACATCGTTGGCGTGTGTCTTGAAATTTGAAGACAAAGTCGGGTTTGGTATATTCTGAGCAATATTATCCAAAGTACTAGCTAGAGCCACCAGTTTGTTAGCATTGTTTATTTTGGTAAACTGGAAAGAGAGAGAAAAAAAAAGCGCATCACCTTTCTAGCGTTCATGTGTGAAATTCTCACGGTCCAGTTTAAGTTTCTTATTTTTATCATGCTAATACCTCCACAAGATACACGAGTTGACAACTGGATTCGTTTCAGGCTCCGGGGGGCGTAAAATGAATCAATACCGACGTATGATTACGTCTGTAGCTGTTTTTTGTTTTTTTGTTTTTTTGTTTTTTGTTTTTTTGTTTTGTTTTTAACATTTTTTGACGTGTCTATTCGTCCGTGTCTAAAAGAAAGACACTTTCGATATATCGAAAAAAGTATATACATGTCTACGCCGGCGAAGTGGGTTAGGAGAGAGGACAATAAGCGAACAAGAATTAAGAAGACAGATGATGATAATTGATATTGCATTTAAATTTTGGAAGATCAAACTTGACAGAACAAAACAAAAATTCGAAAAAGAGTTCCACAAGCGAGAAGTGCGATAGAAGAAACTGTTAGCATAGAACTTACGGTTACATCTAGCCATTTCAACGGCAAAATGATGAAAACGTGCTGTCAATCTACTACCGCTCTTAAATTCTAGGTATCATATAGGAAATTAATATATCAAGTCTAGGGACCTTAGAGGAAAAAAATATTTATTTTGATATAATACAAAAATGTGGCACAAGACCAGAAATGACAATAGGGGGGGAGGCGGGTCTTCAATCTACCTTATCTTAAATTTAGCAAGCCAAATTACTGACCCAAACATACCACAGTATTCCTTACACCAAAACACACCCTTACTTAACATTCTTACAACACTCACCATAATACCTCAGGTCTCTATGTACTTCCAAAAACCATAATACGGGTTGACTCAAGCCTTGTGAGTTAAATTGGGTATACGAAACAGTTCGAAATTTTTCGGTGATTATGCTAGAACGAAGCCACAAGTCTTCGCTTCTATCCAATGTTTTTCTTAGCAACGTTTGTCTCTCTGCTAATCTTCTAGTCCCCAGTTCCGCCATCCTTTCTAATCTTCTACTAATCCTTTCTAATCTTCTAATCCTTTCTAATCTTCCTATAATATTCTTTTAATCAGCCAGAAATCTTCTCGTCCTTAGTTCCGCCATCCTTTCTAATCTTCTTCTAATCCTTTCTAATCTTCTAATCCTTTCTAATCTTCTTCTAATCCTTTCTAATCTTCTCGTCCCCAGTTCCGCCATCCTTTCTACTCTTCTTCTAATCCTTTCTAATCTTCTTTTAATCCTTTCTAATCTTCACCTCTCCAGTTCTGCCATCATTTCTAATCTGCTTTTAATCTTTTCTAATCCTTTCTAATCTTCTCGTCCTTAGTTCCGCCATCCTTTCTAATCTTCTTCTAATCCTTTCTAATCTTCTAATCCTTTCTAATCTTCTTCTAATCCTTTCTAATCTTCTCGTCCCCAGTTCCGCCATCCTTTCTACTCTTCTTCTAATCCTTTCTAATCTTCTTTTAATCCTTTCTAATCTTCTCCCCAGTTCTGCCATCATTTCTAATCTTCTTTTAATCTTCTTCTAATCCTTTCTAATCTTCTCGTCCTTAGTTCCGCCATCCTTTCTAATCTTCTTATAATCCTTTCTAATCTTTTCGTCCCCAGCTCTGCCATCATTTCTAATCTTATTCTAATCTTCTAATTCTTTCTAATCTTCTCGTCCCCAGTTCCACCATCCTTCCTACTCTTCTAATATTCTTCTAATCCTTTCTAATCTTCTAATCCTTTCTAGTCTTCTTCTAATCTTCTTCTAATCCTTTCTAATCTTCTCGTCCCCAGTTCCGCAATCCTTTCACACAATCTTTGCCTCTCTTTGTCCCTCTTGCTCTTGATATGCCCTGTCAATTTCACCAACGCCTCCTCCCTCCTTAAATGCCCAAGAAATTTCAACTTCCTGGCTCTGAATATAAAGGCCCATCTTTCTTCTACTTTCCTTTAAATTTATTCATAACTTCTATAGCTAATAAATAGCCATAGATGTTTCTGAAATACGATATATTCTATAAGACCAGTCAAGATTCAGGAATTGGAATCGGTGATCACGAAAAGAAAGAAAAGAAAAATGTTGCGGCCTTGGGTGCCTTTTCGTTGGCCCTCAAATTAACGCAACGGCAATTAGCGTGAAGTCGAGATGATAAAAGAAGCTCTCTCTCTCTCTCTCTCTCTCTCTCTCTCTCTCTCTCTCTCTCTCTAAGCATTTTCACTTCGTAGCAAGTCCGTAGGTATGAAGCTGCTAGAATTTGAAAGATTCTTTCTGTCAATTCATCGCCCACTCTTTCCTTCACTGACAAATAGTCGGAAAGTCTTCCCTTTTGGGAGCAACAAAAGTAGCCTATGTACACCATATGCGCTGCGCTATTTATCACTGAAAATAATACCTCTTGATAAAAAGACGGCTGATTTGATTTTATGTAAGAGGCAAAGTTTGTCCATATTTGTTCTATTGACCTGAAGAAAGCCGTAGAGATCAACATAGCGACAAAAACAGTTCGGTTTGTCTCACGAGGGAACAATGACAGTGTTCTTTAAGCACCTTTTCGGGCTAAATACTTAATCATATATGCTGCGACAATGTTACAAGTTTGAAGCTTCTTTGAATTCCATACAGTCACACATCACAAGCATAACTCGATTGGGGACATCCCTGGAATATGTCTTGATTTATTCACGCCGTGATTCCAGCGTTTTATTAATGTCATGCAAAGTCACTTAGCCGTCTTTTAAAGAATGCATTGTATTCAGTGGCAGTATCGCAGTCGTCGAGCCTTATGGTCGTAAACCCTTTTTGTGAGAGCCTTTAGTAATTATTTATTTTTTTTTTTTGTAAAAATCTAAGTTTTGTATTGATTTCAGGCTTACAACTATATCGCCTTGAAACACCGGTTGTCGTTCGATCACCGAAGTTAAGCAAGGTCGAGCCAGATCAGTTCCTAGATGGGTGAGAGCTTGGGTACTCCGAGTGCTGCAATCTTGGATGTGCAGGCGGTAAAATAATTAAAGACTCTGAATGAGACATCGGCGAGTCGAGTTCGAATTCCAGTCGGGCTCGTTATATTAACTTGCGTGCAATTACCCTCGGAAAAGGAATGAATCCACCTCTTCTCCGCCAAGCTATGGGTTAAATATAATATAAACTTGAATCAGAATATTATTATTTCAAAAAAAAATTCTTACAATCCTATCCTGGGTATGACGATAAACTATATCCGGCAACAAGGCTTCTGATCAGGAGGTCTTGGGATGTGTAGAATCACCTCTTAATTGCTGCTGTCTTCAGGCCCACCCTGACCCAGAGCGGTAGCACCTAGTGACCCATAACCTCTCCCCGCAAAAAAAAAACAAAAATCAACAGTACATTTTTATAGTAAAATTACCAACAACACATTTTATGATCTACCAAATATATATCTAAAAAAAACATACTTTTACTCTGAAAGTATAAAATTGTGTACAAAATATTCAAATTTCGACATTAAATAACCCATAGCGATGTTGATATGCCACCAAACAAAATCACCTAACCAAAGAACCAACATGAAAGACCTTTTTCATCAATTTCATCCGTATAATATCCTACAATTTCTAAAAAAGAATCAAGCTGTTTTCTTCAATATAACTTCAGCAAAACTACATAAATCATACATACCACTGTCTCCAGCAATTATGTCTATAAAAATTTGTATATGCACTAAAGATGAGTATCAACTACCATGTATTCCATTGTGAAAGCAGAATAACATTGTTGTAACCTAGGGAAGGTTACTGAATAGAATAATCAAACGAAGGTTGGTAATGAACGATAATACTTAGGACAAGAACAACACATATAAGATTCGCCAGCGGCGCGTAGAAGTAGTAGTCAACTGCTAGAAGTGAGTCAAATGAATTCCACAATGTCGGGTGACTATTTCCCGAGACAAGACTCTGCCCTTCGATATAGCCTCGTCTGGGCATCCTCACTGCCAACTGGCAGTGATTTTGACCAGCACAGTGGAAGACGAATATCCATCTGCAGGATATCTAGCAACCTCCCTACGCAATCAGATGCGGCGAAAGGCCGAATTTAATGTTGGGTTGCCAAACCCGTAGGCTCAGCCAAAAATTCCCGGCAGACCCCTTATTAAACGGGGTCGGGTAGCTGTTTCCGAAACGAGACTCTGCCCTTCGACATAGCCTCGTCTGGGCATCCTCACTATCCAGAGACAGAGAATTTGACCAGCACAGCTGGAGAAGAACCTCCAACGGCAGACCAACATACAGTATTTACTACTGTATTTATGTGAATGGGGACAAACCTATTATCGTCCGTAGATATGCTACAACAAACATACATCATATATTTATGTTATGAGATCTTACCCATAATAATAATAATGGACTATTCCATACTTAATAAATACTGCGCCTCAGGAGTAGGCAAAGAGTGAGTCAGTAGTTCACTTTTGAACAGACTGCTCAGTTGAACTCTCTGTCTACGGACGGAGAGGAACCCGAAGGAGACTACGCCGAAGGGCGGAGTCTCCTTCGGGGAGGTAAAACCGGCCTTGAACCCGTTTATACGGGTTCAATGGGCATATTTTTGGCCGAGCCTACGGGCTCGGAATGCCCACGTTAAAAAGGCCTTGTGCCACATGACACCCTCGTGGGGGGTGACTCAATATCGTGAGTCAGTAGTTCAAGTCGAGTCAGTCAGTCGAGTCAGAGTCGAGTCAGAGGCAGTCCGAAACAGAGTCGCGTTCAGATAATTACTGCAAGACATTGGAATAGTGATACTGGTCGAGACTACATTGTTTTCTCTACTAAACCTGATTGTTCATACTAACACTTCTACTTCTCTGTATATATTCCTGTTTGTAATATATCTGTGTTATTCCATACCTGTGTTCCAGTTCTTCTTTATTGGTTCTACCTTGGACTATCACCGTGGTACAAGGAACCGGACCATAACAATATATTACTTCAAAACTCCCAAGAAAATTAAATTTGGCATTTAATGGGCTATAAGCCGTTAAACAAACAATTCAATCAATTCTTACAATGCAGTAATATGTTTCGGGTTGATAAACCGTAAAAAAAAAAACAAATCAATCCATAAACATGTACTCACTTCGTTTTCATATTTCTGAAAATTGATCGCCAGCGATTTCTTAGCGTCGTCAAGTTGCGTCTGGACTCCTGGCGTATTGATTTCGACACTGCTCAGATTCACTTTAATTTTATTTAATTCCTTCTCTATATTCATATTCTATGAATAGAAAGACAAAGAAAAATATTATTCATGATGTGACCATTAGTGGCACTGGGAGCAGAATCAATTGTACAATTTTTCATTCTTTACACGATATGAATTCTTTTTTTTTTTTCTTTTTTTTTAACCCAAAACGTATGTCAACTGTTTCACTCCCCCATCTTCAAATCTTTAGGAAAAGCAAATTTTCTAAAGCAACAGACTTCTCATTCAGAGTTTAAAGCTAGGCTAAACTAAATCCCTTTTCTATGCTACTTGCCACTTGGCCATAAAAAAAAAGATGTCCCAGGATCGGTACATTCGGATGAAAATAGATCTTATGGAAGCAAGCAATCATCGGTCCAAGATATGTGACTAGTTACCATATCCGTTCTATAATATCTTCCTCTTCGTGTATTTAGGGAAGACACATTTTCTCGGACAACAGTGTGAACGTTAACGCGGAATAATTCAGTCGAATTATGAACACGGCTAAACTAATTCTCTTTTCTATGCTTGATTCGATAATATTATACATTTTCTTAAAGTAATCGAGTATTTTATATCATTTTAACATTTCTGCATGTCATTTTTGCATTTTCACAAGTAATCTTCCTATTTTCGCATATATCTTTCACATTTTTATATCATTTTAACATTTCTGCATGTCATTTTTGTATTTCCACAAGTAATCTTTCTATTTTCGCATATATCTTTCACATTTTTATGTCATTTTAACATTTCTTCATGTAATTGTTTGTATTTTCACAAGTAATTTTTCTTATTTTCGCATATATCTTTCACATTTTTATGTCATTTTAACATTTCTTCATGTAATTGTTTGTATTTTCACAAGTAATTTTTCCTATTTTCGCATATATCTTTCACATTATTATGTCATTTTAACATTTCTTCATGTAATTGTTTGTATTTTCACAAGTAATTTTTCTTATTTTCGCATATATCTTTCACATTTTTATGTCATTTTAACATTTCTGCATGTAATTTTTGTATTTTCACAAGTAATATTCCTATTTCTCGCCCCCACAAGTCTATAATTTGGCTGAAAATAAAGCTTTGTATTTACTAGTGCCTCATGATTACCCTTCATATCACAGAATATTTCTTGCTTCTTGTATTGCATACCGTAAATACTCGAGTTTAAGTCGTCTTAATAAAACTCCCTTTATAAGCAAGCAAATATCCACCGAAAATAAGTGAAAATATGAAAATTGTATGTGGAATTAAAGAAATGTCTATGTAAATTGTTATTATTTGAAAAATAACATGAAAAACATCTTAAAATAGGAGTTTTATAAGCGATAAGGAAAACGTTTACGTGAAAAGGCGTAGATTATGCTTAAAAATGTGAAGGACATATGTGAAAATAGTGATATTATAAGTGACAATAAAGTTACATGTGGAAATATAAAGATCCAGCGTAAAAAATATTACGGATATCTGTGAAAATATTAAGATTATATTTGAAACTAAAATCATGCATGTAGAAATGTTAAAATGATATAAAAATGGGAAGGATATATGCGAAAATAGGACGATTACTTGTAAAAATAGAAATATTGCATGCAGAAATATTAAAATGATATAAAAATGTGAAGGATAAATTCGAAAATAGGAAGGTTATTTGTGAAAATAAAAAAATTACATGCAGAAAAGTTAAAATGATATAAAAATATGAAGGATTTATGCGAAAATAGTAAGATTATTTGTGAAAATACAAACCATTACATGCAGAAATGTTAAAATGATATAAAAATGTGAAGGATATATGTGAAAATAGGAAGATTACTTGCGAAAATACAAAAATTACATGCAGAAATGTTAAAATCTTATAAAACTGTGAAGGATATATGCGAAAATAGGAAGATTATTTGCGAAAATGCAAGATTTAAATGCGGAAATGTTAAAATGATATAAAAATGTGAAGGATATATGGGACAATAGGAAGATTACTTGTGAAAATGCAAAAATTACATGCAGAAATGTTAAAAAGAATTATAAAAATGTGAAGGGTATATGCCGAAATAGAAATACAAAAATTACATGCAGAAATGTTAAAATGATATAAGATGTGTACGATATATGTGGAAATAGGAAGATTACTTGGGAAATTAAAGAAAAGTACATTCGTTTGAAGTCTTTTTTAATCATGGACCTGAGAAAATGGTTGCAGACAGATCATTTTATGAATGAGCTTGATGCCTGCTCTGATAATAATCTGGGAGTCTAGATCTGATGAGGCGATTGAAGAACATGACTCGAGTAAAGTAATAATTAAAAGGCACAAAAGTCATAATATTGGAGTGTGAAAAAAATATCCTATTCTCAGAAACAGGAAATACTGAATAAGTAAAGGGGAAGATATATATAAAGTACTTGCTATAAAATAAATAATATATGAGACTGGTGAAGATAATCTTAACGTTACCTTCGGGTAGTCGAAGATGCTGTTGAAGTTCACAATATAATTCAAATAGGCTGCCTTGAACACGCCTTCGTTATTTTCACAACCGCTGAAATGGTTTAAAAAAATGAAATTAATCAACGCTGATAGATAGATAGATAGATAGATAGATAGATAGATAGATAGATAGATACTGAAGGGAAAAAATAGATAGATAGATAGATACTGAAGGGAAAAATAGATAGATAGATACATAGATAAATACTGAAGGAAAATGAATAGATAGATTACGAACAGAATCAGATAGATAGATAGATAGAGATAGATAGATAGATAGATAGATAGATAGATAGATAGATAGACAGAATTAGATAGAGAATAGATAGATAGATAGATAGATAGATAGATAGATAGATAGATAGATAGATACTGAAGGGAAAATGAATAGATAGATTACGAACAGAATCAGATAGATAGATAGATAGATAGATAGATAGATAGATAGGATAGATACTGAAGGAAAAAATAGATAGATAGATAGATAGATAGATAGATAGATGGATAGATAGATAGATACTGAAGGAAAAAAATAGATAGATAGATAGATAGATAGATGGATGGATAGATAGATAGATAGATAGATAGATAGATACTGAAGGGAAAATGAATAGATAGATTACGAACAGAATCAGATAGATAGATGGATTATGAACAGAATCAGATAGATAGATAGATGGATAGATGGATAGATAGATAGATGGATGGATGGATAGATTATGAACAGAATCAGATGGATGGATAGATGGATAGATGGATAGATAGATAGATAGATAGATGGATACTGAAGGAAAAAGAAGATAGATAGATAGATAGATAGATAGATAGATGGATAGATACTGAAGGGAAAATGAATAGATAGATTACGAACAGAATCAGATAGATAGATGGATTATGAACAGAATCAGATAGATAGATAGATAGATAGATAGATACTGAAGGGAAAAAATAGATAGATAGATAGATAGATAGATAGATAGATAGATAGATAGATACTGAAGGGAAAATGAATAGATAGATTACGAACAGAATCAGATAGATAGATAGATTATGAACAGAATCAGATAGATAGATAGATAGATAGATAGATAGATAGATAGATAGATACTGAAGGGAAAAAATAGATAGATAGATAGATAGATAGATAGATAGATAGATAGATAGATAGATAGATAGATACTGAAGGGAAAATGAATAGATAGATTACGAACAGAATCAGATAGATAGATAGATAGATAGGAATAATCTGGAATAATTTTACTAAGGTTTTAATAAATCCATGCCTGTAGGCTTAGGCTATATATATATATATATATATATATATATATATATATATATATATATATATATATAGGTAATTACACTAGTCTCAGAAAACCTTTCGGTTTTCTTGATTTGCTACTGATCAAATCAATTTCGAAGGAAAAAATGTTTTAAAAAAGAAAGTACTAAGAACATGAACGTCTGTCGAAAATAATCGTACAGCCTACAGGTCCAAAAGCCCAAAAGAAAAAGGAACCGATACGAGTAATCAACTAACTCAAAAAAAGTGCTCAATACAAAGTAGAGCAGACCTAGTCAAACCTAGAGAGCCAGACAAATCTACCAAGGTTTCACCTAAGCGGATCGTCATATATATATATATATATATATATATATATATATATATATATATATATATATGTATGAATGAAGAAAATATAGTTTTAAGGTGAGCTATATTTATGGGCTAAAGTGCTCAATATCAGGGATAGAGCGTGTATAAATATAAAAGTGAACATTGAAATCAAAACTGAGAGCCGACAGGCTGTTTCATGTTAGATGCAATCGTCAGGCCTCCTGACGATTGTGTCTAGCATGAAACTGCCAGTCGCCTCTATGATTGCGTCTAGCATGAAACAGATTGTCGCCTCTAAATGTTGACTTCAATGTTCACTTTTATATATATATATATATATTATAATTTCAAATGATAAAGATGCAAATTCGTTTCAGTGCAATTAGTTGCACCTCAACTGAAGAGAAGCAAAACGGTTATCACCAGCCGTGGTACAACTAAATGCACCGAAAGGAATTTGTATCTTTGGCGTGAGTAAATTGTTCTTGTCTATATGAAAAAATTATAATAAATAATTATTGCTCTAGTATCGGTATTGAGCCCTCGACAAGCAAAACTGAACTAGCAATAAATGGGGTACGCGTACCTACGTGAGGCATGCGTAATCGGGAAGCAAAACAGAACCAGCAATAAATGGGGTACGCGTACCTACGTGAGGCATGCGTAATCGGGAAGCAAAACTGAACTAGCAATAAATGGGGTACGCGTACCTACGTGAGGCATGCGTAATCGGGAAGCAAAACAGAACCAGCAATAAATAAGGTACATGTGACTACTTGCGGGTTGTTTACTCAGGAAGCAAAACTGAACTAGCCATAAATGGGGTACATGCGTACCTACGTGAGGCATGCGTAATCGGGAAGCAAAACAGAACCAGCAATAAATAAGGTACATGTGACTACTTGCGGGTTGTTTACTCAGGAAGCAAAACTGAACTAGCCATAAATGGGGTACGCGTACCACGTGAGGCATGCGTAATCGGGAAGCAAAACAGAACCAGCAATAAATAAGGTACATGTGACTACTTGCGGGTTGTTTACTCAGGAAGCAAAACTGAACTAGCCATAAATGGGGTACGCGTACCTACGTGAGGCATGCGTAATCGGGAAGCAAAACAGAACCAGCAATAAATAAAGGTACACATGCCTACGTGCGGGTTGTTTACTCAGGAAGCAAAACTGAACTAGCCATAAATGGGGTACGCGTACCTACGTGAGGCATGCGTAATCGGGAAGCAAAACAGAACCAGCAATAAATAAGGTACATGTGACTACTTGCGGGTTGTTTACTCAGGAAGCAAAACTGAACTAGCCATAAATGGGGTACGCGTACCTACGTGAGGCATGCGTAATCGGAAGCAAAACAGAACCAGCAATAAATAAGGTACACATGCCTACGTGCGGGTTGTTTACTCAGGAAGCAAAACTGAACTAGCTTATAAATGGGGTACGCGTACCTACGTGAGGCATGCGTAATCGGGAAGCAAAACAGAACCAGCAATAAATAAGGTACATGTGACTACTTGCGGGTTGTTTACTCAGGAAGCAAAACTGAACTAGCCATAAATGGGGTACGCGTACCTACGTGAGGCATGCGTAATCGGGAAGCAAAACAGAACCAGCAATAAATAAGGTACACATGCCTACGTGCGGGTTGTTTACTCAGGAAGCAAAACTGAACTAGCAATAAATTTTTGAAGGTCTTCATGTTCTTGGGAAAGATAGTGAAGTGATAGCAAAGTGGTTTCCCGTTAATCTTTCATGAGATGGCCCAGTGGTTAGATCTACTGACTAGACCCAAGAAATTGTGAGTTCAATATCAGGCTACAGCATTGGGAAACCAGACAGCTTGGAGAGTCGAAATTTCTGAGACATCCGGAAGAGCCATGGCACGTGGAACTAGAACAATCTACCCCCGCCCCCATGGACGAAATCAAGGGCTCGAACTTCCAATTAAATTTGAAGTATGCCGAAGCGTACAACGGCCGAAACGTTATGCAATGGAGATGAGGATAACAGTCTAAATAAAGTAAATAACCAGTTGTGCTTAGTTTAATTTGTCACGTATATAAATGGCGATAGAAAAAAAAACACATGTTGGTAAGATATCGAGGGTTGGGAGGTAGTACGTACTGGCCCTGTGTTGTAGTCCAAGAATACGCTACTTTATACAGACCGTCTATTACCCACATATTTGAAAATGGCTCAGTTAATTTACTAACAGAGACGGAGACAAACTCTGGATTCCGACAATTGCCGGTTTAATCAAAATGCATTCCACGAATATCACTTACTTGTATATGTGACTGATGGTCACGTTAAAGCTGCTGTTTTGAAACATAATTTGGCCGAGGTCCTCATTCAAAACATCCTTCAGTATCTAAAATTTAAGATGAAAAACATTTATAGACATGTTAATTCGATCATTTTAACAGTTAAACATACAAGTCTTTTCATCTTGCCTCTTTACAATTTGCAAGCTGAGCACAATTCATACATTTTGATACAGAAGACATTATATGCACAAGTTAAAATCGTGGCTGTATGAATTTAAAGCCTAACACGGTGGTAAACCTGACCAAGAATTCTTACAGTGGTGGCAGTGAATATAAACGCGAAACAAGCCGCACTCCTAAAAATAAAGCTGGAAAATCATCGAAAAGCCGTAATGAAGGAGCGAGACAATGAAATACGGCATGGCTGATCATATATGGTGGGAAAGGGGTAGAATTAGTGAAAATACTGCACAAAGAAAAGCACTGGAGAGTCAGACTTCTGAAAGAATCAGCACATATGCTAGGCTAAGAGGACCTCCTTAGCAGTAAGTAAAGTGATACACTACTTAAATTGATTAGTCCGTTCGTAAACAAAAAAAAAATGGAAAAACT
Source organism: Acanthosepion pharaonis (assembly GCA_903632075.3). NCBI lineage: Eukaryota > Metazoa > Mollusca > Cephalopoda > Sepiida > Sepiidae > Acanthosepion > Acanthosepion pharaonis. The sequence continues at coordinate 1,598,065 of CAHIKZ030004539.1, forward strand.
ATTTGAGAATAATCATTTTAGATCAGCATACATTAGATATACCCCAAAGCACAATATTTGTCAAAATCAAAAAAAAAATTAATATTTTGATCATTTTAGAAGGGGGTACCTGATCATAATATAAATATAGTGTCAAATCGATCACTGACTTTTCAAAGAGTTGTTTTTACTTTATTTTATTTATACATGTCATGTTTGAAACTTACGTCGTTGATAACTGCGCACTACTGAAGTTTTAAACTTGACATTTGTAAATAAAAATAAAGTACAGGTAACTTCTTAAAACGTCAAAGATCGATTTCACACTGCATTTATATTATAAATAAGATCTTCCGAAATGATGAAAAATAAATATTTTTTTCGGTTTTAACCAATGTTATGGATAGAGAAAGAGCTAATCAATGTTAAGCTACAAAAAAATGCCCCCCCCCCACAACCAATATATGAAAGAAATATGTACGTACATTGTCGACGGCTCCCTCGCCGATGTCTCTTAAAGTTCTGCATCCGTACACCTCAACTACAGCGCCTGGTATGAACATTACTGTCGTCAATAGCATTAATAACCAGCCGGTAAAAAAAATGAAAACCACTGCCCTGAAAAGAAAAAACAAAATCAAATCCCACCGTTCATAGATAATCTAAATCCAACGAGACTAAATAATCAGATCTCTTTTCTTAATTCCTGTATCAAAATGTGCACCGAGGGGGTACCAGATATGCCAACAGTATTCAATACACGGACGAATGGTAGATTTATAAATATAACGGTGCATTTAAATGTTTGAAGAGCGTAGTTTTCAGGGAAGCAAGAAATCAGAAGGGAGTGTTCCACAGGTAAGAAGTGCGAGAAAAGAAACTGCGTAGGGCGGCGGTTGCATCTAGCTAGTTCAACAATAAAACAGTGAAACCTAATTGCCAATCTAGTAGCATGCTTAAATTCATGTAGAAGTGACACAAGGGTAAAAGGCTCGTCAGTCAGAGGGAAGCCACGTCACGTCGGTGAGAAAGTGACTGAAGACAAGATGCCTAGTCAGGAACGATTATATTACAGTCACTTTGAATTTTGTCAAGAATCTCGAAATGTACACCAGGGGTACCAGATATGGCAACAGTATTCAATACACGGACGAATGGTAGATTTATAAGTATGCAAGATAAAATCTGACGACACCGGAAACCAACTTTCCTTGCAGTAGACGAAGCAGTCGATTCGATATAGTCGCTATACTTCATTTCAGTGGAAAACGTGAAGCCAATAAGGCGTACAGTATTGCTCTCCGGAAGTTTAGCGTCACCTCTCACCGGTAGGAGAGCAATCTGCTTAATTTATGGCAATATGAGAAATGAGCATTGTAAATTGTCATTTTCGGGGGCCTGGCTAAGATGTCACGTGATAACGGACACGCCTATATAGCAGTGAATATAAAGTGCAATTTTGCTATCGGGCCGATATCAAAGCGTAGTACCTGTTCTCATTTTAGACGGGAGAATACGCCTGGTCCCAGGATTTCCAACCTTGCCGTTGAACCTTCCTCGTTGCACTAAAAAAGGCCCTCTCTATTATATACTTTAATTTGTATCTCAAATATCTATTGTCACTCAACTAATTTTTCCGTTTCTTTTAAATAGATTCATGTGCTTCCACCTCTAACCATATTTATGGAAACAGTTCTTAGACTAAAGCTTATATTAAAATTTCTAGGCAGGTGCACACTTACAATAGTGAAACAATTGATTTAGGAGCAGAAACTATTGTAAAGGTTGTTGCAGTTTTTTGGGTACTATGTACTAGTGAGCCAGTCAAAATGAGCTGACTCATTTTATAGTTCACCAATAGAAGGATTAACCAATCAGAAAGCTCAAAATATTCAATCCGTCGTGTATAAAGGCAGCCATTTTGTTTTTTCTCCAAAAATATCTCCATTGCCAACCTGATATCGAATCTTCACTGCCAACCTCTGATATTGAACACATTACGGACTTCACTGGATTCCATATTCAGAGACTACGACAAAGGTTTCATTGGTCTTTTAATTTTAAAATCTTTATTGTTTCAACAAAATACAATTATTTTATGAAAAAAATAGCACCCCTGTACCCTAACAGTTGTTGAAGAGTTAGTGGTAGTTGACATTATTTGTGGGTTTTTTTTTTTTAGTTTACTTTATTGTTAGTGCTTGAGTTCACCCATAATAATGACAGTGTAATATCGACACCAGCGTGGCAATGATCGTGGAGACTGGGCAATTTTTGGTCTTTGTCCATATGTATGCGTATAAATTTGAGCCAAATCCTGGCTTAGTGGGGAACACTGAAAAAAAATCACTAATTCGCCCTTCAGGCCGGGATCAAAAGTGTTCTCATTTAAGATGGTAAATGTCTGGGACTAATGATTCCATCCATTCAGAGGTCGGGTCGGGGTAATATCGAGGCCAGTGTGATACCACACATAAAAAAAATAACAACTTTAGTGGAAGGTCGGGTAAATAAAACTTGACTTTGACTTGTATCGGTTTTCAACCTAATCGGGTTGAACCGGCTTCCTCCCGAGCAAGTACAGCATCACGGACCATCGCTGCCCGCGCTCGCCGATCCTGAGCCAGGTCACACGATATGGCGAGCCAATTGCGATTCCATCGTCGAAGTCTAACTACTTGTGGACCCGATAGTACTGCTAGGTCATACTTGATTGTGCTAGCCCACGTCCTCAGCTGCCCACCGACACGTTTTAGCCAGCCAGGAAGAGAAGGAGGGAGAAGTACATCGTGGATGAGCCCTTCCTCCGGACGTCGAGCTGCGTGCCCGAACCATTGGAGACGACGCTGGAGCAGGACGGATGGAAGAGGACGGAGACTTAGGCAATGACGTAGAGTGGCCATGGGCACACGATCGATTCAGCGGCATCGTAGAATGTAGCGAAGGCAATTGTTGTTGAACACTTCAAGTCTTCGTAGGTTAACCGCTCTAAGTGGCCACGTTTCGCAGCCATAGAGAAGGATAGTCCGAACAATAGCCTGATAGATGCGTCCCTTCGATTTTATTTACGGCTAGGTAAATAAAATCAGTGATCCAATTCAATTTGTTGCGTGTCATCTCTGGATTCTAGCGGTTAATCGGCAATTCCTCAGTAGGGACCCCAACGCTGCATCAGCAAAATCTCGAACAGACAATTCAGGTTTCTAATATAAATGTTAGTTCTTGTGTCGAACTACTCCAAATCATAAGTAAATATAATGTACTTACGTCATTAACATGCAGCCACCACAGTTGGATACGCAACCCCTTTTCACCGGGTTGACCATATCATCATGACCACAGACACCCAAAAGCAGTCCGCAAAACAGGAGACCAACAATGAACAAGCAGAAAGCGGCCAAACCGATGAAAGCGTAACTCCTGGCAAGTAAATAACAAAATAATGAATATAAAAAAACGCATATTAATATTAATATAGCATTTAATAAAGCAAAGTGTGAGATATTATGTTGCAATTAAACTTGCTTACAAAAAAAAATCAGCCTTGAAAATCAGTATTCGAATCTTGATTTTCATCTGAGCTCGAACACCGACAACTAACACCAGTGACAATTCAGAGTGATATCTCAGTGCGCCCACGTTGCTACCGAATGTGACACATGGTCAGTTTAAAGTGGGTTTAACGGCAGTAGTGTGGAAAAAATTGCTCAAGCCCCATCGGCATTTCCTTCTTTGGGGACATCTCAGTAACCGGATGATTACGCCAAGCCACCCCCCTAAGAAGAGGTACTTGCCTGGAGGATGACCCTCTGGGGCTTGAGTTGGATACGTCTCAGACTTCGAGTAATGAACCCAGCTCCTTCCGAAGGAGAGGTACTTGCTTGGAGAATGACCCTGTGGGGCTTGTGTTGGAGATATCTCAGACGTCGAGTAATGAACAGAGCCCGCTCCCGAAGGAGAGGTACTTACCTGGAGGATGACCCTCTGGGGCTTGTGTCGGAGACGTCACAGAGGTCGACTAATGAACCCATACCCCTCCCGAAGGAGAGGTACTTGCCTGGAGGATGACCCTCTGGGGCTTGTGTTGGAGACAGACGTCGAGTAAGGAACCCATACCCCTCCCGAAGGAGAGGTACTTACGTGGAGGATGACCCTCTGGGGCTTGTGTTGGAGACGTCTCAGACATCGAGTAATGAACCCAGCTCCTTCCGAAGGAGAGGTACTTGCTTAGAGAATGACCCTGTGGGGCTTGTGTTGGAGACGTCTCAGACGTCGAGTAATGAACCCAGCACCCTCCCGAAGAGATGAACCTGTCAGCCTTAAATGCGAATTTTCTCAAACTAAATATCTGATGTCGCTAATATAGGAAATATGACAGTTCATCACGTCCATACATAAGAGTATTTCAGTCACATCGACGTAGTTTAATTAGTTAGCAAGTTTGTCTCAATTACTACTGAGTAATGAGTTCGATCTAAAGAAAGGTCTTCATAATTTTCGTATTAGTAAATCGCCATGAGAGTATTTCCACGCCTGATAATTTAAATGTCGATGCATTTATGACATAACAATGACAGCAATAATGATATTAGGTGATGATTTCATGTGCAATTTATGATTACGATCTCCCTAACCCATTAGAGTCGTCAATGCATCACATATAATGTGATGCTTCGATTACTATCAGCTATAGGCTAAATAATATTGAAAATTTGTCTTGAGTGGTAGCCAGTCTAGGAGAAGAAAAAAAGCTGAATTTAAAACCCTTCTATGTAATAGAGCAGACGGGACCCTTCAATATTGACAGGACAACCAGTCTCGGAGAAGGAAAAACTCTGAATTCGGTTTTACATAAATAATAGGACAGACTCTTTCGTCTTCGTAGGACAACTGAACTCAAAGATTTCTTTTCTCCTAAACCTGTTGCCCTACGAGCAGGTAGAGCAAGTTCCGGGGAGACATATAAATACGTCCACAGCAGCGGAAGCGTTACGATAGATATGCTTGCAATTTCCAGTGCGAATGTTCTGCAAGATATTTTTCAACAACTTACAACCAAATCCCTTTTCAGCAATGTCAAAAATATAAAGAACTCATTATTGTCTAAGTATTTACTCAACGCTTATAAACAAATATATGTTTTACCTTATTTGATTTATTGGCATCACCTTGTCCAAAACATCACTGCTTTTATTCGTAAGCATATGAAGATCCTGTCCCGCAATCTATTGAACAACAGACAACATATTTTTTTTTATTAACGAAACATTAAAACACATTTTAATCATCTATTTTAAAAGGTATTAAATCTATTCCAGAGCAATACAAAGGCAAAAGGATGTGGACCTATGTTTTATAGATTATGCAGAAGCGTTTGATAAAGAACGTCACAAAGAACTATTCGAACTGCTAGGTGAGCTTGATATATTCAGAAAGGATATAAGACAAGGATGTGTTTTCTCGCCAGACTTATTCAATTGAAGCAATCCTGAGAGAATTATAAGTCCTACCATACCTCATTATTGGCGACCACAATCTCAACAACATTAGATATGCAGATGACACAATGTTAACACCAAATACAGGAAGAAAACTACAGGAACTCCTGAAGAAGATAGTAATAGAAAGCAAGAAAAAAGGACTAAGCATCAATTTTAAGAAGACAGAATGCATGGTTGTCATCAAAAAGAAGAGACCAACATACGAATTAGAAATCTGTAATACCGAAATCAAGCCAGTACAACAATTAACAACTAGGAAGCGTTTAAACAGAGGAGAGAAAATGCTATACCAAAATCCAAATGGGCATTGGGATAGCGAAAGATGCCTTCCAAAAGTTAAGCAAAGTATTAAGAAACAGGAAAATTTCGCAAGAAACAAAGAAAAGAGCACTGAACTTTTATGTAATGTCCATACAATGAATGCTGGACAATCTCCTCACGGATGAAGATTAGACTTGAATCAACATAACTGTTGTTCTACTGAAGGATACTGAGGATACTATTGACCGAACGTGTGAGCAACAACGTAGTTTTAGACAAAATGGAAGCAAGAAGTACACATAATTAACATCAGAAAGAAACCGTTGAAATTTCTAGCGCACATAATGAGGAAAGAGGGCTTGGAAAATGTGATACTCATAGAATTGGGTTTCCGCTTCCTTCTAAAGTCTACTTCAACTCTATACTTCTAACTTTTTTTTTAACCTCAACAGGAGTAGATAAGTTCGTCTATCGTCCAGTTCACAGACCTTCCTCCCACATCGCTCTTTTGAAGGGGAGTAAAGGTTTATTCTGTTGTTGCGTCCTTGTATAAATTAAAGGAATCGATCATACGTAGAGCGTGGTAACACTTCGCTTCTGGTTGTTGATTACGGTCGAGTTGTTGGTGTTCGGCTTGAGTGTTGGGGAGGGAGAAAAGTTTTTTGATAAACGAATTAAACGCGTTCTGTAACCTTAACGGAATTTAATGTGAAGAAAAAAAATACGTCTACAGCATTTAACTTCTACGAAATGACGCTTGGGTTTTTTTTTTCCTCTGTATTCACTGTGTCTGTATGTTCGGCGAAATGCAGGCGTGTCATTGAAGCTGTCTCGTTCGATCCCCACACGGAAATGCACGCTAGCTTATTTAGCATATTCTTTCCAGGTAAGAATGATTAATGACTTCACTTTACCTAACCAGGCCCCCGAAAATGACAATTTACAATGCTCATTTCTCATATTGGCATAAATTAACCAGATTGCTTTCCTATCGGCAGAGCAACACTCTACGTGTTCTTGGCTTCACGTTTTCTACTGACATGAAGTGGAGCGACTATATCAAATCGACTACTTCGTCTACTGCAAGGAGAGTTGGTTCACTGTATCGTCAGATTTTATGTTGCATATTTATAAATCTACCATTCGTCCTTGTATTGAATACTGTTACCATATCTGGTACCCCTGGTGTACATTTCGAGATTCTTGACAAAATTCAAAGTGACTCTAATGTAATCGTCCTTGACTAGACATCTTGACTTCAGTCACTTTCTCACCAACGTGAAGTGCCTTCCCTCTGACTGACGAGCCTTTTGCCGTTGTGCCTTTTCTACATGAATTTAAGCATTGGATTGGCAATTAGGTTTCATTGTTTTATTGTTGAACTAGCTAGTTTCTTTTCTCGAACTTCTTACCTGTGAAACACTCCCTTCTGATTTCTTGCTTCCCTGAAAACTACGATCTTCAAGCATTTAAATGCACCGTCATCTTCGGTCTGCTTGAAGCCTGTTCCTTTTTTTTCCTTTCCTCATTCCTCCCCACTCCTCTTTTCATTCTCTTTTATACCCTGTACCCCCTACTCCGCTCTAGTGGCATTATCATTTTGCTTGGGATGAAAAGATAAAAAAAAAATAACTTTTCCTAAGGTGTTATGGCATGGCCAATGGAACGAGAACAGACTACGCCCGTAGATTAAATAAAGTTTTCAATTCGAAATTCCTTTTATGCTACCCGGATTGATATATGTTGGCATTTTTGGGTAGCCTGTGGTACTAGTGAACCAGCCAAAATGAGCTGACTCACTTTGTAGTTCACCAATAGAAGGGTTAACCAATCAGAAGGCTCAGAATATTCAATGCGACGTGTATAAAGGCAGCCATGTTTTTTTCCCCGAATATTCACTGCCAACCTCTGATATCGAAGACCAGCTGATTACAGAACAGCTGCTACTAGTGATATTGGCGTTGTTCCATTGAACACATTACGTACTGCACTGGATTCTATATTCAAAGACTACGGCAAACATGGTCAACAATATACACCTGATGAAGGCTGAAGAACACAACGGCCGAATCGTTGTTATAGCAACAAAGTTTAAATAATGATAAATCCTCATCTTAGAAATTAAGGCAGAACGTTTATTTATAATGTGTGTTTTTTGGATGATTTTTTATTATTTTTTTTTCCAAAATGTTCAGTTGACAATGTCAGATTTTTATTTCTGACCTTAGGTCTCTGGTAGGGACCCGAAATGAAATGAGTATGCAACAAAAATCAAAGGAAATAATAATAATAATAATAATAATCATAATAATAATAATAATAATACGAAGAGGAAGAAGAAGAAGAATGATGATAATAATAATAATTATATTGATGATAATAATAATATCCAGAAATGATTGATCATTCTGTGATAGATATCCAGAAACGATTGATCATCTTGTATCAGGTTGCACGATATTGGCACCCACTGAATATAAAACCCGACATGACAGAGTGGGCAAATATCTGCACTGGAAAATTTGCAACTTCTACGGGAAGGAAACTGAAAGAAACTGGTATGGACACCACCCAGACCCGGTTACGGAGATAGGACCTGTTACAATTCTATGGGATTACACAATACACACTGACAGATCAATCAAAGCCAACCGCCCAGATATTGTTATTAAAGACCACAAACAAAAACGGTGCCTCCTTATTGATATGGCAGTCCTTGCTGACTGCAATGTATCTTTGAATTTATTCAAAAAAAGTGTCAAAATACAAGGACCTTGAAATAGAAATCTCAAAAATGTGGCATATGGGAACATCAACAATTCTTGTTGTACTTGAAGCCCTAAGACTGGTTGGAAAAGATTGCAGTAGACTAATTGAAGGGATTCCTGGAAGTCCATGCCTCAAAAAGATACAAAAGATTGTTCTCACAAGTACAGCCCACACTTTACGAAGAGCTTTATCTATGTAATTTTTTTTTTTTTTTTTTTTTGTCAGTGGAAAGTATCATGATGCCATTTCTAACCTTAGGTCCCTGGGCGGGACCCGGAAAGAAATGTGTGAACGCCAGAAATCAAAGGAAATAATAATAATAATAATAGTAAAGCAAAAAGGAGATCGGGAGAAATGAGTAAAAACTGTTGCAAGAAGCAGACGACAAGAGGACAAAATAAAGAAAGGACAGGAAGAGGAACGGAAGCAAAATAAAGAAGAAGAAGAAGAAGAAGAAGAAGAAGAAGAAGAAGAAGACGGATTAATTAAAGCTAATCAACCAGACATCGTGATCAGAGACTGCATAAAACAAAATGTAACTTCTTATTAACCTGACGGTCCTTGCAGGTTGTAATGTAATCTTTAAAATCCTTGCAGATTGTAATGTAGATCTTTAAAAAGAAAAAACTATCAAAATACAAGGACCTTGAAATCGAATTCTCAAAAATTTGGCACATGATGACATCAACAACACCAGTTGTAGTTGGAGCCCTCGGATTGGAATGAATTCCGATAAACTCATAAAAACGATTCCTGATAGCTCATCCCTTAAAGAAACACAAAAAAATGTATTCACAAGTACAGCCCACACCTTACGAAAGGATTTATCTATGTAAAGTATGTGCGATCATAGGTGGGTTTTTTGTGTGTGTGGGGCTGTGTTTTTCTTCCTCAAAAAATGCTCAGTGGAAAATGTCATTGATGTAATAAATATGCATACACCTAGGTTCCCCCTCACTGTAATATGATTGGCTGGTGTCAGCCATAAATACAGACTGATGTGGAGGTACAGATCGACGCCTATTTGTTACGCCTATTGCCTACCACTACAACGAGGACCAGTCCATTATGGTTACCTGCTAGATTGTCCTACCCGGCTACAGTAGTCCAAACCCACTTTGCTACTTCGAACAAATATATCTCTTTCCGGGGCATATTAGTCGTGATGCCATATCTAACCATAGGTCTCTGGTTGGGACCCGGAAATAAATGATCATACACCAGAAATCGATGAAAAGAAAATAATAATAATAATAAGGTAACAGTAAAAAGTCATTATCGCCTGCATCATTAAAGGACATGGCATTTAAAAGAAGCACAAGAAAATCATCAGCTGTTTGAACGGCTTGCTGATGTGAGAAACATATGTACTTGATCACAGTATGGCGACCAATTTCTCTATCAGTCACGCTGACGTGTTGTTTTGCCATCGATATTCGGCGGTGGATCATGGTGAAGGGAAGAAGTAGATTCGTGTTTTTCCCAAGGAAATAACTCTGGAACTGGTCCTATTAATTATGGCATTAATCTGACTTCCACTAACGCGTAATTAATAAATATATATATAATTATTTATATATTATATGCGCGGTACTTATTAGAAAGCGCTCAATATCAGAGATAGAGCTAACATATTTGGTTGGAGTGATGTGAGTTTATGACCCTGGGTTTCACGCTTTTGCGATCGTCAGACAAACTTTTTTCTTTTGGGTTTGTTTGCGCGAAACCCAGGGTCACAAAACTCACATCAATCAAATATATTAGTTCTATCTCTGATACAGTTTAATAGGATCACAGATATATTATATAAATAATTATATATATATATATTTATTTATATTTATATATTAATGTTTTTTTCACACACACATATATATATATGTGTGTTTGTGTGTGTGTGTGTGTGTGTGTGTGTGTGTGTGTGTGTGTGTGTGTGTGTGTGTGTGTAAATTCCTTCTATGAAGGACTGTTACTAGAAACCCAATAGCCAGCCGTCTGCATGTTCAGGATTGTAATAGCAAGAAAAGAGCCCAAAAATTTCAGCCTACCTTTCCGCTGTGCAAATCTGCCTTGAATTTCTTGGCCTTATTCAAATATTCAGGAATCTTCTGTTGGACGTCAGTGAGAATTTTTTCGACATCTGTTTAAAAAAAATATAATAATAATAATAATAAGAAGAAGAAGAAGAAGAAGAAAAAGTGAAAATCAAGTTGCATAGTGTTAGCACCCACTGAATATAAAATTCGGCATGATCTAGGGGCCAATATCTGCATTGGAAAATCTGCAACTATTTTACAGGAAGGAACCTTCAAGAATTTGGTATGAACATCAACCAAAACCCGATTATAGTGATAGGACCATGTAAGAATTTTATGGAACTTTACAATTCGCACAAACAAAACAGTCAAAGCTAATCTGCCATACATCGTGATCAAATATCAAATATGCTTTTCTTACTGACATGGCATTGCCACAGATCGTAATGTATCTTGGAAGATCTTTAAAAAAAATATATAAAAATACAAAGATCTTGAATTGGAAATCTCAAAAATGTGGCACATGAGGACATCAATATTTCCAGTTGTAGTTGGAGCCCTCGGATTTATTGGAAAAATCTTCGATAGACTCATTCAAGGGATTCCTGGTAGCCTATGCCTAAAAAAAATACAAAAAACATGTACTCACAAGTACAGCACACATATTACGAAAAGCTATGTAAAATGAAAATGTGACATAGTAATTGAGAGTTCATTCCTTGGGCCGGGCAGTGAGTATTTGGAATCAGTAGAAACAGGGAGAGCGATAATTGAGCAGTTCTAAAAAAAAATAAGAACTAGACAAGGTATCCCTAGGCGTGGGCAGCGGAACGAGAAGAGACTACGTTCGCAGAATAAATAAAGGGTTCAGTTCGGAATACCATTTAGGTTACTCGAATTGATATACACCTGATGAAGGCTAGAAAGCACAACGGCCGAAACGTTGTGATAACAACAAAGATGAGGACAGTAGTCCGAATGTAAATGGTGAAAATAATGACAAATCCTCAACCTAGAAATACAGACAGGACGTTTATTATAATTTGTGCGTCTTTAGGTTGTTTTATTATTATTATTATTATTTATTTATTTATTTATTTTTACAAAAATGTTCAGTGGACAATCTCAGATTTCTATTTCTGACCTTAGTTCTATGGTAGGAACCCGGAAAGAAATGAGAATACAACAAATATCAAAGTAAATAATAATAATAATAATAATAATAATAGTACTCAAAAATGTGGCACATGGGAACATCAACAATCTCTTTTGTAGTTGGAGCCCTAGGATTGGTTGTAAAAGACTCCAGTAGACTAATTGAAGAGATTCCTGGAAGTCCATGCCTCAAAGAAATACAAAAAAATTGTTTTCACAAGTACAGCCCACACTTTACGAAGGGCTTTATCTATGTCATTTTTTTTTTTTTTTTTTTTGTATGTGGAAAGTGTCATGTCACTACCCTCAAATATGACACAGGAGTGGCTGTACCCTGGCCACTGTATGTCTGATCTAAATTTTAACCAGTAATCATGATCCCCACCATCATAGTCCGGTGAAGGATGCATGAATTGGTCATGGCTCATCCAACTCCTCCACCGAATCTGATACTCACAGGTCGAATAGAGGGAAAGAGAGACAAAGAGAAAACAACGCATGACATACCTAGCGGACTTAAGCAAGTGGATGACAGAACGTGGTCTAGGGGGAGATGGCAAAGAGAAAAAAATTGTTAAGAGCTGCAAGGGATAGAAGGAGGTGGAGAGCCATGATCACCTACGTCCTGAAAGGACATGACATAAAAAGAAAGAATTACAATCCCAAATATCATTTTTTTTATATAGAGAGTATGACAGAAATAGCTTCCACGCATACTTTCCAGAAATACTACTTATATAAAAGCAATACATTAGCTAGATGAAGACACCATGGCCACTTGCCTAACTTCCCTAGTGCTACACAGGTGATAATATAAAATATGGTATGTATTTCTGCCGCGGCCTATAAATAAGTTATACATCATTTCCTCCCATAGAATTAGCATTCATAAAGATGAATTAAAAACGTAAATTTAGTAATCTAAGGGAGACAACTTTTACAGTCTTATTAAAGAAAGTGTCCTTCTCAGGAGGCACGGCGGCGTAATGGATAGCAGCTTGGATTGAGAAATCAGAGAGCCAGAGTTCGAATTCCAGTCGAATCCATTACATTCACTTATGTGCTAATAACCTTTGGAAAGGTATGAATCCTATTCTTCTCCCTCCAGCTATGGGTAAATAGCAGGACAGACCAGGTTCTATAGCCTTGGATGGCAACTGGTCTACCGCAGAAAGAAATGGCAACCTACTGCGGGAAAAAATCTGCCAATTCAGTCATGTATCGAATGGCACATAACTAACTGAGTGACTTCTCAGCGGGGATCGAACGTACATAATATTTATCCAGCAAAAAACACCCATACCAAGTAGTTGGATACATAGAATGCGCCAGAAATACCTCCCACATAATGGTAAGAAATACCTCCCACATAATGGTAAGACATTAGTGACAATGAATACTAAAGGTGATTTCTACACGTAACTTAAATGTGGCTCAAGTTTGAAAGAATGGGGGAATCGAGTGAGAATCGAACTCGCTAATCTGTCGTTTTCTAGCAAACAATTGCTAACAATTACGACACCTCAAGTAGCCTGAATGATTTTACAGCGAAGTTTAGATGTGGCACAAGGCCGAAAGTATTGGGCAACTAGCGAGGATTGAAGTCGATACTCAGTCGTAATTGATCTAGCGAGACAAACAATTACACCACGCCGAACTGTTCAAATGGTGGTTTTCTAAACATAGCTTAGATGTGGCACAAGGACGAATGTATGGCAAGAATTGTACTACTCACATCGTAATTGATTTAGCGAGACAAGCAATTACCCCACGTCAAACTAAGACCAAATGTTGGTTTTCTAAGCTTACCTGTGGGACAAGGCCGAAAATATAAGGAACCCCAGCAAGAATCGAACTCGCTGCCCAGTCGAAATTGATCCATCGAGACAAGATTGCTAACCATTACATCCCGTCGAGGTACAGCCTTCATCTGTTTAATGTCTGAACATTATGTGACATATTTCTGGGAGGTATGTCGTGGATATTTCTCCCGAACGACAGTGAAGTACCATTTATAAGATGTAAGAAGCGCATGCTCCTCAGAACAAGCTTCTACAACAAACAAACAAAGGAAAAAAGACGAAAAGGTGCAATGGCCTCGATCATTTTCGTCTTAAAACATTATCCAACACAGCCTAGTAAGTCCAATTTAACCAAAACGCATTGCCGACAGATTTTTTAAACAAATAATGCCAGGTGACTTGAAGACAGCAAGCCAATAAAAAATATCTGCTACACGGTCGTAACTTAACCGGATCCTCCACCAGGTCTTTCCAGTGTGAAGCGTGGCAAGATTTATATGCCCGTTTGTGTGTGTGTGAATGTGTGTGTGTGTGTGCGCGCGCGCGCGTGCGCACGCACGGATGCATTTAATAAAAGCGAAAAAATATTTGCTATTTACCTTTTACTTTTGTTAGAGATTTATTATGCACTAATTCCGGAATATCATTGAAGTCTTTCTCTGGCTGAAATATATGAAAAAAGCGATCTATTTGGTGTCTCTTAAAACTTTCAGATTATTCGAAATGGACATAGACAGATAAGAGGCTGATAGATAGATAGATAGATAGATAGATAGATAGATAGATAGATATCAGAGTGTGATAGATAGATAGATAGATAGATAGATAGATAGATAGATAGATAGATAGATATCATTAATCTATCTATCATTAAGGATTTAGGGGTCATTGAACATTATACCCCCACTTTCCACATATATTAGAGTGTGATAGATAGATAGATAGATAGATATCAGAGTGTGATAGATAGATAGATAGATAGATAGATAGATATCATTAATCTATCTATCATTAAGGATTTAGGGGTCATTGAACATTATACCCCCACTTTCCACATATATCAGAGTGTGATAGATAGATAGATAGATATCAGGCTGTGATAGATAGATAGATAGATAGATAGATAGATAGATAGATAGATAGATAGATAGAAGCAGAATGAGATAGTACGTCAGGTTATAAGTAAACTTTGATCGGGTTTATACGCGAGTCTGCGAGCTTCCAGCCGAAGCGTGGAACCTCAGGAGGTGGTTTTAACCTCCCGCAATTATGGTGCTGGCGTATTTTAGTCTACGCAAAATCCACAGAGATACCAATCTGAGATAGATAGATAGATAGATAGATAGATAGATAGATAGAAGCAGAATGAGATAGATAGATAGATAGATAGATAGAAGCAGAATGAGATAGATAGATAGATAGATAGATAGATAGATAGATAGATAGATAGATAGATAGATAGATAGATACTTACTTTTTGTATTTGCTTAACAATGTCGACGCCTTTTATTTTGTTTAATTCATTTGTTATATCAGGTAACTGAAAAATACATAAATATGAAATAAATACATAAATAATGCGTCTAAAACGAAACTGCTCACATTAACCCACCATAGAGGACCATCCCTCTGCCTCCCATCAGGAAATTTAATTTCTTTTTTATTTTGCAAAACATTTGTTTCTAAAACTTACATTGGTGAAATAAATCGGTTTGATGTTTTGGCACACGTCATCAGTGGTGTTTTTCATCGATGATCATTAAGGATTTAGGGGCCATTGAACATTACACTTTCCACAGTGACCGAGTCGGCAGTGATCTGATATGGATTGTGTGCCATCCGTCAGCTACAACTTTTCTCACACTTCGACTACTCTATCAACTTATAAGTATTTTATGCGGAAAAGTTTATAGGTCTCGCCTCAGAAAACAAGCCCAAGAAATCTTACTTATTATAAAACGCAGATTGTGTGTGTGTGTGTGTGTGTGTGTGTGTGTGTGTGTGTGTGTGTGTGTGTGTGTGTGTGTGTGTTCATATATTGGATCGGATTTCCTACTTTTTTCAACCGATTTCACAGGACTGCGTAAAATTACCTTGCGGTGGTTCTGACAGCACCAAAAATTGGTAAAACACAATTGTTTTTGCACGAAATCAATTTGAAAACATGATAAAACACAATTCTGTCGCCAGAATGAAAGGGGGACAACTCATATCGAGTTATACTTATTATAAAACCCAGGTTGTTTATGTGTGTGTGTGTGTGTTTCGTTTATATATGGGATCGGATTTCCTACATTTTTCAACCGATTTCAACAAAACTTCACTTTTTTTGTTTTTGGCAGGTAGTGTTTCTTATTGCCTTGCAGACTTTTTTCTTTATTTTTACATTCAGAATGCTTTAATTGAGACACGCGTGTCCGTCAACCTTAAACAATAATCTTTATCAATTTTATTTTTCAGTCTATAAAGATAGTTGATCTATCTCTTACTGTTACATCCCCGGGCAACGCTGGGCTCTACTGCTAGTATATATATATATATATATATATATATATATATATATATATATATATATATATATATATATATATATTGTATATCGATAAACGCATCCTGGGTAAGACGATAAACTACGTCTGACAGCATGGTCTCTGATCAAGAGGTTGCTGGTGTTTTCTCAGGTCCACCCTGACCCAGGGTGGTAGCACCTGTTAGGATCCCAGCTATGGGCAAATAGTTAACACCTAAGCGAGGGTTAAACCACTATGAAAGGTTAAAAGTAGATTTTAAGGTTGTTAAGTCTATAGAATCAGGTCTATCCTGCTTATTTACCCATAGCTGAGGGGAGAAGGAAAAGATTCATACCTTTCCCAAGGGTATTAGTACGTGAGTGAATGTAATGGATCTGAAGAAATATGAGACAATGTGCTCAATATCAGAGATATGTAAATACAAAAAGTGAACATTGAAGTCAATACTCAGAGGCGACAGCCTGTTTCATGCTAGACGATTGTGCCCAACATGAAACAGACTGTCTACTCTGAGTGTTGACTTCAATATTTTAATAAAATATATATATATATATATATATATATATATATATATATATATATATATATATGCCCCTGCTTAGTCTCACGCTGTCCGCTGACCTGAAGTTGACATTGAATCAATCGCTACATCTACTGCAAGGAAAGTTGGTTCCTGTGTCGCGCCAGAAGGTTTTTTTCTCGACTGAGTCCATCCTTCAAATCTACAAATCAACCATTCGTGGAATACTGCTGTCATATATGGTCAGCTGCAAAACCCAGAGACGCATATGCAACTTGGTCGGTTTTAATCTGGCACCTCGTCTGCAGTCGCTTTCTCACAGACGTGCTTGGGCTCCCCTCTGTCTTTTCTGCAAGTATTTTCATGGCAACTCCGACGAGCTACTTTCACTGGTTCCCAAACTGCATCAATTCAAGCGTGCTAGTAGGTTGCCACCTCACTGTGGAAACGCCCAAGTGTAACAGACTTTAGTCAGACTCATCTGGTATAGTCTGCAGGTGTAGAATATTGGTTAGGTTGCCAGTGGTCTGACACACAAGTAGGCAAGTGTAGCCAAAGCCCAAATTGACTTGAGTCATTTCATGAAGAAATATATGGGTGAATAAAGACCACTCATGCAAATGTATTGTGCAGGTCCATTCTAGCAAAATGGACCAACCTAACTGATGTATTAGGCACTCACTCTTCTATAAAATGAGGTAAAATTAGCTGGCTTGCTTTACAAGGAAACAGAAGGCAGCCATGTTGGCAGGTAAGTCACTTGACTTTTACATCTTCCTCCTCTCCCCATTGCGGAAGTATATTGGCCGTTGGGAAGGAATCAGTTCACTATTGCCTGGCTGATTGTACGGGAGTAGTCGGGATAGCACCCTGGGAATCCTGGTTCTTGATGGCTGTGATCGAGTAGGGCCCTGGGACGCTAGGAACTCCCTTCCTGTCACTTGCTTTCCTGATAGCTATAATCTTCAGATGTAATGTCAATCGACATCTTCTGATGCCTTGACCTTGATCCATGTCCTCTTTATTCTTTTCTACAACTCCCCTCTGTAACACTGTGTAACCCCCTGCGTGCTAGTGGCACTCCCGCCTTGCTTGAGGTGATTTAAAATAAAATTCATGGAAAATACACGAATGCATATGAAATATATAAATGCAGATAACTGAAAATTACATAAATGCAAATGAAATCACTATTTACATTATTCGGACTATTGTCCTCATGTTTGTCGCCATATCTATTACAACGTTTCGGTCGTTATACGCTCCGGTCTTCTTCAGGTGGTTGGAATGTCGAACGCAGAAATATAGACAGATGCAAATGAAATGTATAAATGCGTGCATACTTTGAATAGACGCTTCATTCATTTATTGAACAGTGTATTTATTTATTTTCGTCTTCTTTCTTTCTTTTTATGTGTAATGTCCTTTCAGGGCGTAGGCGATCATGGCTCTCCACCTCCCTCTATCCCTTGCAGCCCTCAGCAACTTCTTTCCCTCTGCCTCCTCCCCTAGACCACGTTCTGTCATCCACTTGCTTAAGCCCGCTAGGTATGTCATGAGTTGTTTTCCCTCTGTCTCCCTTTCCCTCTATTCGACCTGTGAGTATCAGAGTCTCCAGACCCTCCTTCCTCATTATGTATCCCAGAAACTTCATCTGCCTCTTCCTGATGTTAAGTATTAAGCCTCCTCTTTGTTGCAGCCTCTCTAAGATCTCATCGTTGCTCACACGCTCAGTTCATGATATCCTTAGCATGCTTCTGTAGAACCACATCTAATATATTAATAAAGTTAATACAGAAATCTCCAACCAAACCTCAAGTTCTTTCTTTCTATATACCGTGTCCTTTTAGAACGTAGGTGATCATGGCACTCCACCTCTTTCTATTTCTTGGAGCTCTCAACAAGTTCCTTCCCCCTGCTTCCTCCCCCAGACCACGTTCTGTCATCCACTTGCTTAAACCCGCCAGGTATGTCACGCGTTGCTTTCCCTTGTCTCTTTTTTCCTCTATTCGACCTGTGAGTATTAGATTATCCAGGCCTTCCTTTCTCATTATGTGTCCCAGGAACTTCATCTGCCTCTTCCTTCTTGTTTGCATCCTGCCTATTCGTGGCTCTCACTCTGGCCAGTAGAAAATGGCCGCAAACTACATGAAAACTGCTATAGAAGCATGAAAAAAATCGATTATTTCCACTATCGATGGGAGTTGGGAAATGCAATGTCGGTCTTGGCCTTTCCGCTAACTTGGAGCATGTGCATGTAAATTTTGGTGCAAATCCGTCGAAAATGGCAGCCGTGCATTCGTTACACACCCCCCACACACACACACACATCCTGACTTTTATAGATAGAGATAATGCTTATCTCCATAAAACAACTCCATTCAGAAACTTTCTGCCTTGAGTACCTACTGAAGTTTTGTATTGGGTGAAAAAATAACGTAAGAAAATCGTTAAAAAAGTTTTTAAAAGCTCATCATACAAACCTGTTGCGGTGAGAAATTAGTGTCGAGGGCGCTTGTTGGTGCACTGCATGGGGATCCGCATGACGCAATGTCTTGGTCAATTTTTGTTTTTAAGCTAGACATTTTAGTATTTAATGTTGTTGCAAGAGTCTTCATTTTCCCGATGTTTGTATCGGTTTGAATCATATAACCTTTCAAAAGCACCAATTCTGCAACAAAAAGAGAACTTTGAAAAATGCTTCGTATGAGAAAACGTGTTTACTTTCGACATGCTTCTACCGTGTCCTTTCACGATGTAGACGAGTAAAATATAATATATATGCGCGAGCGTGTGTGTGTGTTTGTGTGTGTGTTTGTATGTGTGTTTTTTGTGTGATGGTATGTGTGTGTTTGTGTGTGTGTTTTTGCGTGTGTGAGTTTGTGTGTATGTGTGTGTTTGTGCGTGTGTTTGTGTGATGGTGTGTGTGTGTGTGTGTGTGTGTGTGGACGCGGTTCGACTGAAAGTTCAGAAGTATTTCAAACGTCATAATTTCACATTGCAGGCGAAGATTTCAGATGAACAGACTTAACAACATTCTAGGTGCATGTGAAACCAGATGGCCAAGCAACGGTGACTTTGTCAGCGACAAACACGGGATAATTTAGGCAGGAGGCGAGAAAAATAACAAAGGAGTAGGACTAATACTAAATAACAAGCTTAGGAAATGCGTTCTAGTATACCATCAGCTTTCCAAAAGAATTCCGGTAGCGAAGCTGAAAGGGAAGCCTTTCAACGTGGCTGTTATAGTAGTCTAAGCATCGATGGCACCAAGCAGGGACGAGGACATTGAATCGTTCCATTCCATGCTGGACAGTGTCAGGGCTCTATGCAAATCACAGGAAGACATCATTATCAAGGGGTACCTAAACGACAAAGTTGTCAGGGAAAGAGCAGGAGATATAGCAGGAAGATCCTAGGAACCCGCAACGAATGCGGAAAAAATGGATCCAATGGTGCACAGGCAATAGAAAAAACATGGTTCCAAGAACACCTGAGATGACTATGGACATGGAGAAGCCCAGGAGGAGAAACTAAAAACCAAATTGATTATATAACCTTCAACAAAAGATACAAGAATGAAATGATTCACTGCAAAACTTACCCAAGAGTCAACTGCGGAAGTGATCATCATCATATTATATGTAAGCTAAGAGTGAAACTACAGAAATTGAAGAAGCCTAACACAGCGCCCAAACTGCAAGACAACAAACTCCTAAGCAATCCTAACCTAAAAGAAAAATATATAGACAATGTTAAAGGAAGATACGAGGCACACAATGGAAACTTGAAAGTAGGGTATAATGTTCAATGAGCCCTAATTCCTTAATGATCATCGACGAAAAACACACGTTTTCCTTGTCTCTTTTTTCGTCTATTCGAACTGTGAGTATTAGATTCTCCAAGCCTTCCTTTCTCATTATGTGTCCCAGGAACTTCATCTGCCTTTTCACATCGCAGGCGAAGATTTCAGATGAACAGACTTAACATCAACATTCTACGTGCATGTGAAACTAAATGGCCAAACAACGGTGACTTTGTCAGCGACAAACACGGGATAATTTAGGCAGGAGGCGAGAAGAATAACAAAGGAGTAGGACTAATATATATATATATATATAATAGGCCGTTAATAAAGTTTGAGGAATAAAAAGCCGACAAGCATTGGATATATATTTATATATATATATATATATATATATATATATATATATATATATATATATATATATATATACATATAATAGGCCGCTTAATAAAAAGTTTGCTTCCTGCTTATTTGTGGCTGGCTGCCACAAATAAGCAAGATGCGAACAAGGAGGAAGCTTATACTTAATATAAGGAAGAGGCAGATGAAGTTCCTGGGACACATAATGAAGGCCTGGAGAATCTAATACTCACAGGGCGTTTAGGTCCCCCATGATAATGATGACATCCTGTGATTTATGTTTTAGTGACATCAGCAAATGATATCATCCCAAAGGAGACAGGACAAAGAAGGAGAAACGAATGGATGACTGATGAGATTCTTGATTTGATGGAAAGAAGACAGAAAACTCAGCCAAGATATGGAATGGAATACAGAAAATTACACAAGGAAATAAGGACCAAATGCAGGCAAGCTAAAAGAAAAATGGCTGAATGAAAATGTGCAGAAATAGAAAGATTGAGTACTACCAACAAAAGAGACATGCACAAACAAATAAGACAACTAACAGGACAAAAGACATGCTGGTCAACAGGTTTCCTGAAATCAAAGGATGGAATGCTCATATTAGAAAAGGAAAAAATTCTTCAATGCTGGAATGAGTATATTGAAGAACTTTTCCACGATGTAAGGGAACAACCAGCAATACACAGAACTACTGACGGAGCTGGAATTCTAAAAACCAAAGTAAAAGCTGCACTGGCCAAATTGAACAGAAACAAGGCAGCTGGGCCAGACGGAATTGTAATGGAAATGATGACAGCCTTAGATGATTTTGGCATAGACAAGATCACCGAAATAACAAATGAAATCTACAACAGTGGAGATATAGCGGAAGACCTCAGCAGATCTATCTTCATAGCTATGCCTAAGAAACTAGGTGCAAATGAATGCAGACTCCATCGAACGGTATGCCTACTGTGCCATGTGACAAAACTCATCATCCGTATTCTGTTGAATAGAGCATGCAGCAGAATCAGGCCAGAGATAGTGTAGATTCATTAAAGACACTGGAACAAGGAACGCAATATTCATGCTCAGAATGTTATCAGAAAGAGCGATACAGATGTGGAAGGACGTGTACCTATGTTTCATATACTATGCAAAGGCCATTGACAAAATACACCACAAGGATCTGATGGAACTACTCAGCAGCCTGCTCAGGAAAGATATCAGAATAATCAAGAACCTATACTGGCAGCAAACAGCATGCATGCATATAGGGAACAAGTTCAGTGAATACGCAAAAATAGAAAGGGGCATAAGGCAAGGATGTGTCTTCTCACCTGACCTGTTCAACCTATACAGTGAGGCAATCCTGAGGGAACTGGAAACCCTAATGGGATTTAACATTGGCAGCCACAATCTTAACAACAAAAGATACAAAGATGACACAATACTGATAGCAGACACAGAAATGATGGAACTGCTCCGCAACTTCAATATATTCGGGAAAGATATCTGAATAATCAAGAAACTATACTGGCAGCAAACAGCATACATGCGCATAAGGAACTAGTTCACTGAATATACAAAAATAGAAAGGAGCGTAAAGCAAAATGCGTCTCTTGCATTTTACTCTGGGTAGTGGATTTTGATATTATTATATTAATACTTTAAGCTCTGTCGACTTTGATATTGATCTCTAAGTTTATTTTATATTTTAAGCTTTAGCTCATATTCTTAATATTTGTATATGTGTGTGTGTGTGTTTGTGTTAAGAATTTTTTTCTAGTCACGTGCAACGCCATACATAAAATATATGATCGCATTATTTCAAATTAACAGACAAATACATGCGCACGCAATTCATTTTTTCGGCTAGTATCTGATGGAGCCCAAAATGGTGCGAAATTCATTATCAGATATTTTTTTTTGAAATATTATACATTCATGAACATTTTTTCCAATTATCTTTTAATAGATATGCCACACGCATACACACACACACATATATTTATATATATATATATGTGTGTGTGTATATATACGCACATATATATGCGTGTGTGTGTATTTATATATTTAACGTCTTCATTCAACGGCCGACAAGAAATACAAAAATATAAGTTGAAATACATTTTCAAAATAAAATCACAAATTCAGGAATTAAACTTGGATTTGGGTTAACTCAGAGATAATACTTTCTAGAGAGAGACCTTTAACCAACAACAACACTCTCGGTGGAGTGAATCCCATTTCTTTCTTTATTCCCCGTCTCGTTGAAAAAGGACACAGGCGTGTCCAAAAATTCCGACTTTAAAATCTTTCACTTCGCGTTTCAATTTAGTCAAAATTTTTGCCAATATTGCTACAATTTTGTCGGCGTTTTCTTCATCCAACTTTATTAAGCGGCCTATTATATATATATATATATATATATATATATATATATATATATATATATATATATAGGTTGGTGCGAAAATAATGACGTAATAATGTCGTTTTTTTGATGTATTTTTTTAACGTCAAAAAACGACATTATTACAATTATTTTTTGCACCAACCTAATATATATCCAACGCTACGATTTTGAACCTAAACTTAACCTTGAAACCAATCTCCTCAAAAAACTAACAATTTGGAAAAAATATATATATATATATTTGTCGTTATTTATCATGTGAAACCCCAGCATTCAAATTGAGTAAAATACCACTGTTACAAAATCGACCTGCCCTATTGGCACAGCACTTTTTTTTTCTGGTTCTGTGGCGTCAGTCCACAAGATTTAACGAAGACTCACGGGCTTCGCTTGTTCAAAGAAAAAAAAATGTTTAGAGTCCCGATAAGTGATTAAAAAGTTACGAAATTCTGAGTTGTCCTTCGATAAGTATTGAACGGCTTCTGCTCCTACTAGTAGTAGTTTTCCGTCGGTCAGGGTTGACCAGGGGTAGTATCCTAGTTGTCTGTCTGGCTGGAGCATCCACGTCTGTGACTGTAGAGGCCGAAGCGGGAGTGACAATCTCTGTGCATGTGTGTTCTGTTTCTGGTCTGTTGGAGCTGTCACTTTGCTTTCTGCGGGCCCACTTTGCCTTCCGTGGCGATTTATGTCAGCTTCTCCACCCCTGACTTCAGATGTTTGGTCAGGGTTCCTCTCCATTTGGATTGTATGGCTGCCAGGCTCTCCCAAGATTCTATGTTGATGCCCTCTCCTACTGCCATTAATAACACTTCTATTAATAATATTAATAATAATATCGGACAAAACAATCAAAGCTAATCGCCCAGACATTGTGATCAAAAAACAAAATGCCCCTACTTATTAGCATGACAGGAGCATCGACGTCTGTGACGGTAGAGGCCGATGTGAGAGTGACTATCTCTGTTGCAGAGGTCGCATGTGTGTTTTGTCTCTGGTCTTTTTGGAGCTGTCACATGCCATGTTAATAACAATAATATTAATAATAATAATATGCCATGTTAATCCTTATTGATATGGCAGTCCCTGCTGACTGCAATGTATCTTTGAAGATATTCAAAAAGCTGTCAAAATACAATGACCTTGAAATAGAAATCTCGAAAATGTGGCATATGGGAACATCAACAATCTCTGTTGTAGTTGGAGCCCTAGGACTGGTTGGAAAAGATTGCAGTAGACTAATTGCTGGAAGTCCATGCCTCAAGGAGATACAAAAAATTGTTCTGACACGTACAGCCCACACTTTACGAAGGGCTTTGTCTATGTAATTTTTTTTTTTTTTTGTCAGTGGAAAGTGTCATGATGCCATTTCTAACCTTAGGTCCCTGGGCGGGACCCGGAAAAAAAAATAAAAATAATAATAATTATTATATATAAAAGAAAAATCAAGAAGTATAAGCAGTCAATTGCTGATATCTCTGACGAGAGGACAGAGTAATTCCCGGAGGGTCCATCTACGAAACTCTGGAGTCGGAATGCTGAATACACTGAATGTTGAATGTAGAATAAAGGGTTTTTAAAAGTTTCAAATCCTACTAAGAATATTATTTGTTGTTTATTGATATTTATTCCGTTTGCACCAAACTTGTCAATCAATGACAAATTAAGTGCAATAGCACTGTTCCAAAATCGACTTGCCCTCGTCAGCATTCCTTTATTTGTTTCTAATGAAATTTTCCCGCTACTTATTATTTTGTTTAGCTTTTAAAAGTTATCTTTTGTTATTTCAGTGCACGTTCAGTTGTCGGTATCACATTATTTTTTCCGCCATTTTGTTAAAACAATTTCCAATTATTTAAACTTCTCCGAATTGCCGTTAATGTTTCATCGGTTTGATGTTTTGGCACACGTCATCAGTGGTGTTTTTCGTCGATGATCATTAAGGATTTAGGGGTCATTGGACATTATACCCCCACTTTCCACATTGACCGAGTCGGCAGTGATCTGCTATCGATTGTGTGCCATCCGTCAGCTACAACTTTTCTCACACAGCGACTACTCTATCACCTTATAAGTTTTTTTATGCGGAAAAGTTTATAGGTCTCGTCTCAGAAAAGAAGTACAAGCAATATATATATATATATATATATATATATATATATTTTCATTGTTGGAAGTGTTTACCTGATGATCCAAAATCTTTTAAAAAGGATTTTGGTGAAATAAATTATTGTAATGGTACCTTAAAGTGTCTGTTTTTCATTAAATATTAGCTCTGTTCTTCACATTGTGCTCTCAGGATTTCATCCTCCTTGGAATTACCAATTCGGTTTACCAAATTCTTCATAACTTAAATATATATATATATATATATATATATATATATATTTCTTCATATATATACATATATATATATATATACGAAGAAATATAGTTTTGAGGTGTGCTCCATCTATGGGACAATGTGATCAATATCAGAGATAGAGCGTATGCAAATACAAAAGTGAACATTGAAATCAATACTCAGAGGCGACAGGCTGTTTCATGCGAAACGATTGTGTCCAGCATGAGACAGCCTGTCTCCTCTGAGTTTTGACTTCAATGTTCACTTTTGTGTGTGTTTTGTGTGTTTTATATATATATATATATATATATATATATATATATATATATATATATATATATATATAGGTTTGGTGCATACGGAATAAATATCAATAAGCAACGAATAATATTCTTAGTAGGATTTGAAACTTTTAAAACCCTTCATTCTACATTCAACATCATCACTTGATAAGACGCCAGAAATGTTGAAAGAAAAATGGCTATTTTTGTGGTGATTTTATAACATATTTACGTTATAATTTTCGAATAAATAATTATATATATATATATATATATATATATATATATATTTTTATATATTTATATATATATATATATATAAAATAAATATACGTTATATATATATAGATAGATATTTATATATATATATATAAAATAAATATGCTCTATACATATATATATATTTATATGTATATAAAATATAAATATACGTTATATATATATATACATAAAATAAATATATATATATATATATATATATTTACATATATATATATAAAATATAAGTTATATATATGTATATATATAAAATAAATATGCTATATACATATATATATATATTTATATATATAATAAATATCCGTTATATATATATATATATATATAATTATTTTTTATAAAAAATTATAACATAAGTATGTTATAAGATCACTACAAAAATAGCCATTTTGTTTCAACACATTCTGTGTCTTCTCAAGTGATGATGTTGAAAAGAAAATAAATGGTTTTAAAAAGTTTCAGATTAATTAACGATCCTACACTAGGGGAGCATTGTTACAAAAGCTAGAATAACCAATCAAAAACGAAGTATAGAAAGATTCAAAAGCTTGACAACGAAATCCTGCTATAATAGCTCTTCAGATCTTTAAATACGTGTAATATTAAAAATAATTTATACTAACTAATAATTATAAAATTATATGATAAAATTTAATATTAAAATTAAAAACTGGTAATTTTAAAATCCAAATTTAATCACTATTAAGTTTAAAAACTACAAAATTATTTATTGTTTTTCTTTGCCTAATATATAATGAAACTATTATCAACTTATATGATAAATATATATTTTTTTATTGATATTTATGGTTTTAGAATTTTCGTTTCAATATATTAAATAATATTATTTTTAACCATTTTTATCTTTGTATATTTGCTCCCTTAAGTTATAATTCAATAAATGGTTAGCATTTATTTAAGTCTGAAATATTTATTGGTTGGGATTTCTCATTGTTTGTCATTGTCTGTGGATGTATGTATGTGTATCTATCGGTGTCTATGTGTATGTAGAGTGTATTCACTGTGTGTGTGTATTAGTGTTAGTTTCCACGTCTCCCTTTTTTCATAAAGGGCTGTAGAGATGTTCATGTATTTTCCCCCCACCTCCTCCATTTTTTTTAGTGTGTATGTATGTGTGTGTGTGTGTGTGTTTGTGTGTGTGTGTGTGTGTGTGTGTGTGTGTGTGTGTGTGTGTGTGTGTGTGTGTGTGTGTGTGTGTATCTAATTATGTCTGGGTGCTTATGTATTATAATCTGATTGTGTTTTTGTTGTCTTGACGCGTGAGTTTAAGACCACATCCACAAACTTTAAAATAAAACGAAATGAAAGGGAAAAGGAAAAAATATATATACATGTATTATCAAATGACCGGATATATTGTAGCGTCCTTGTCGAACGTAATTTTAATGAAGGAATGAATTGAATAAACATATATTTTTCTTTTCTCAATAATTTTGTAGTTTTTTAAACTTAATAGTGATTAAATTTGGATTTTAAAATTACCAGTTTTAATTTAATATTAAATTTTATCATATAATTTTATAATTATTAGTTAGTATAAATTATTTTTTAATATTACACGTATTTAAAGATCTGAAGAGCTATTATAGCAGGATTTCGTTGTCAAGCTTTTGAATCTTTCTATACTTCGTTTTTTGATTGGTTATTCTAGCTTTTGTAACAATGCTCCCCCTAGTGTAGGATCGTTAATTAATCTGAAACTTTTTAAAACCATTTATTTTATTTTTCAACATCATCACTTGAGAAGACACAGAATGTGTTGAAACAAAATGGCTATTTTGTAGTGATCTTATAACATACTTATGTTATAATTTTTATAAAAAATAATTATATCTGCTCTACTTTGTATTGAGCACTCTTTTAAGAATAGTAATTGTTGGTTATTGGAATTCATTCCGTATATACCAATTTATATATATATATATATATATATATATATATATATATATATATATATATATATATATATATATAATGCATATTTCTACGAACAAGACGGCCTTTAAATCCCAAAATTCTCCTTCAAAATACGCTGAAATATACGATAAATGTTTGAGATTTATTTCAATTTCTTTCAATTTATTTATTTTTTTAAAATTTCTTTCAATTTCGTTTCAATTTATTTATTTTTCAGTTTATTTTTTTAAAATTAACATATACGTCACTATCGTCTCACATGAAGAAAATTGAAAGTGCAAAAGAAAACTTACGTTTTGCTAGGTTTTTGATAGTCGTGAAGATATCGGTAATTCCTGCCTCCTTGTCCAACTGATCTCTTATAGGTACACCAACCAGAACGTCAAGGCCTGAGGGACGGAAATAAATAAAAAAAAAATCAAAATTAATCAAAGAAAAACAATAACGAAATGAAAAGTAATGGATTTTTTTTTATAGGTTTTCTCGTAAAAAAGCTTTTAAGTGATTTTTTTTTCTATAGAAAGAAACATCTTTAATATGATTTTTTTTTCTTTCTCTTCGGCATCTGAATTAAAATTTTATTTCATTAACTCAGTTTAAATTCAACATATCTCTGATAAAAGACGCGCTTATTTTATTAAGAATTTAATTTACATTAACTATTATTAGTAGTATTACTGCGTGAGGGAGCAAGACTCCAACAAAGTGATGCTGGTGTACAAATATATGAAGCTGTTATGGGGTCCCCCCACTTTTTCATACAAGTGGACTCGACCAGTGTGTATTTGTACTGCTGCCGGTGAATACCCGGATGTCGGAAGAGGTAGAGTAATAGAGAGAGTAAGAGTGTGAGGTAACCGCTTTGTAGGAGTCACAGTTGCGAGCACGTAGACACAGAAGGAAGTCATACTTCGATACTGAATATAATACGAGCGTTGTCCGGGGATGTAACAGTAAGAGATAGATCAAGTATCGACCATCATAAAGATTGAAAAATAAAATTGACAAAGATTATTGTTTAAGGTTGACGGACACGCATGTCTTAATTTTTTTTTTTTTTTGTTTGTTTTTTTTTGGGGGGGGTTACGAATTGGTCAAACCCAAACTCAAACAAAAACATTGTTTTCAATCGTTATGAGTCTACCGATTGAATAGAATTTTATTATAAACAATTGTCTTGTAAATGGAATTTTTAAAGCATTCTGAATGTAAAGATAAAGAAAAATGTGTGCAAGACAATAAGAAACACTACCTGCCAAAAAAAAAGTGAAGTTTTGTTGAAATCGGTTGAAAAATGTAGGAAATCCGATCCCATATATAAACGAACACACACAAACAACCTGGGGTTTAAGTATAACTCGATATGAGTTGTCGCCCTTTCATTCTCGCGATGCCTCTTAATCGTGTTTTCAAATTGAGATTCGTGCGAAAACAATTGTGTTTTTTCCAATTTTGGGCGCTGTCCAATATTATTACCACCGCAAGGTAATTTTACGTAGTCCTGTGAAGTTTTGTTGAAATCGGTTAAAAAAATGTAGGAAATCCGATCCAATATATAAACGTACACACACACACACACACACACACACAACCTGGGTTTTATAATAAGTATGATTATTGCTACTAACCGCATTTCTGGATCTACTAACCGTATTACCAATTGTATTATTACGTCAATGCATTTATTTGTTATATTTCATTCCTGCGTTTGTCATTCATTTGAGACCGGATTTCATCGCGGAATCCACAACAGAAGCCCAATGTACCTATCATGGAACCCAGCCTGATAAGCGTATACCTTGCACGTGCGACGCTGTGTGATGACCTTTTTTAATAGAAACTGGCGCATAACCATTTAAGTGAGACCCAGTTAGGAACACTTTCACGTCGGGTAACCCAGTACGTTCAGACTGTCTCTAATTTGGGATCTCCTTAAGTATGTATATATGACTCCTTGGCTGTCTGATACTTCGGACTTAAAAAGAAAAATACAAAGAACTCTTCAAACCTGGTCATAGTGCTCCCCAACCTCCCTATTATTTCCACTCAGGAACAGTGTGCTAGGAGACGTCCAATCGTTTAAGATCAGAGTCAAAAAGAAAAAAGAAAAAGCCAATTTCGTGCAAGAGAGTTACTGGTAAGAAGTTAATACCATATATATAAAAAAAAATTCTCTCTCTAAAAATGCAATCTCTCTTCAAGACAGAGGCAATCATTGCTCTCCGGAGGTACTTGTTTTTCTGTTTTTTATCTGTATTTCCATAAATCCTTAGAATAAGATGGCGGAATAGTTTTCCGCTACCCTCTCCCCAGTTTGGTATTCAGGGTAGTTCCATCCCATATATAGCTTTATTGAATTTCTATAGTCCTATCGCATGTATACCATTATTGAATTTTTATTATCTATACCATATAAAGCATTATTGTGTTTTTATTGTCTGTTAAATATATAACAATATTGTCTGTAAAATATATAACATTATTGTCTTTTTTCCTAACTGTCATGGTCCGGTTCCTTGTACCACGGTGATAGTCCAAGGTAGAACCAATAAAAAAGAACTCGAACACAGGTATGGAATAACACAGATATATTACAAACAGGAATATATACAGAGAAGTAGAAAGTGTTAGTACGAACAAATCAGGTTTAGTAGAGAGAGCAATGTAGTCTCAACCAGGGATCACTATTCCAATGTCTTGCAGTAATTGTATGAACGCGACTCTGTTTTGGACTGCCTCTGATTCGACTCTTGACTCGACTTGAATTACTGACTCGACTTGAACTACTGACTGACGATATTCAGTCCCCCCACCACGAGGGTGTCATGTGGCACAAGGCCTTTTTAACGTGGGCACTCCGAGCCCGTGGACTCGGCCAAAAATATGCCCATTGAACCCGTATAAACGGGTTCAGGGCCGGTTTACCTTCCCGAAGGAGACTCAGCCCTTCGGCGTAGCCTCCTTCGGGTTCCTCCCGTCCGTAGGAAGAGAGTTCAACCGAACAGTCGCTCAGAAAGTGAGCGACTGACTGACTTGAACGACGCCTTGCCTACTCCTGAGGCGCAGTATTTATTAAGTATGGAATAGTCCATTATTATTATGGGTAAGATCCCATAACACTAACCCATACATGGCATTATTTTTTTATTATTATCTATCCCATACGGAGCATCATTGTCTTTTTATTGTCTATCCCATATAAAGCATTATTGTCTCTTTAGTGTCTGCCAAATAACATTGTTGTCTTTTTTCCTAAAACATATACGGCATTATCATACAGTGTAACCCGGATATAAGAAAGTTGTCGGGACCGGAGAAGAAGTCTCTTATATCCGGGTTTTTTTCTATTTTGTTTAGGTAAGTATGGGCTCTAATTTGGGACCAGAGAAAATCTCTCTTATATCCGGGTTTCTCTTTTATCCGGGTCTCTTATATCCGGGTTACACTGTATATCCCATACAGAGTATTAATGTCTTTTTATTGTCTATGAAATATATAGCATTTATGCATTTTCCTACACCATACATAGCATTATTTTTATTATCTATCCCATAAATAGTGTTGAGATGTTGAGTGTTTCCCCGTGCGTGTATTGAAATACTGACAAACACATACGTAGGGAAAAATACTGGTATATCTGAAGAGGTATTTACATCAGAGAGATTAGTAGTCAAACGAACGCAGGTTAGTCTGTAACAATCAGAAAGAGTATAACTGTGTCTTAAAGTTCAACATTCCAGACCCCGACTTCTACTCCGACTCGGCCCCCTAACATATGATACTGGAGATAAACACACTGTTCTTTGATTAATATAAAGGCTTACTATTTAAGTCTCTTCTGAGAACGTCCAACAGAAAATTGACGGTCTCCTTGCCCACGAAATCAACTTGCTGCAAAAGAAAAAAGAAAAGCATTCACTTCATCATCTGGATTGACAGAGACTTCGAAGAAAAATTACACCCTGCCGCCATTAAATTAGTGTTAGCTTCCATTAATGCTTGCTCCAGTAGATTCTATATAGACCCTGCTAAAGGAGTGGTGGCGCACGGTCTGAAGATGGTAGAAAGGGGTAAACCGATAGACACCATAAACTGTTGATACCCATGTCAACATTTTATATATATATATATATATATATATATATATATATATATATATATATATATATCATAAATTAACTGATTTAAAATATGGTTTCTTCGCCACACGGGAATTACCATGTTTCAAAAAAAAACGAAGCTAAAAACTTCAAATTTAATTATATAATTAAATTAAAAGCATTAGTTCTGTTTCATCTTCAAGCGAATTTTGGAATAACTTATTTTTAAATTTACTGAGTTTTAAACGCACAACAATTGATAATTTTATTGTTTCCAATGATATAGAGGAATCCAATTATTTAGACAGGGGCGGTAGCGTGTTCATTTTTATTAACTATTATTGTATGAATTTTGAGTTACATTCGAAAAAGAGATTAAGTCTATGTAGGGTAGAGGTGCATTTTTCAACGAATTTTGACATCGCATGTCGTCTGCTTTTTTCAACGCATGTCGTCTGCTTTTTTCAACGCATGTCGTCTGCTTTTTTCAACGCATGTCGTCTGCTTTTTTCTTTTTTGTTTTTTTTTTATCAACGAGAAAAAGGTTTTCGGCATTTTTCCGTTAAATTCGTACTTGTATACATAAACATTCTTTCTAAAAGGGGTGTTTGGATTAGAATACGTTATAGTTCTCCGCTGCTTGCTCAGCTGCCATTGCCCATAGGAACCACTTCTTCCACCTATATCGTGGCGACATGCCTGACTGCAATAGACGTCTCTTTGTCTCTGTCCGTAACGAGTGTAAGCGTGTCCTCAATGAAGCAAAGTCACTATTTGCTGCTCGAAGAAAGAACGTATTCATATCGCAACTTCGGCTCCAAGGATTATTGGCTTCTCTGCAAGAGCGTACTTAACAATAGCAAACCCTCTATACATCCTTTTTTCAACCAGTTTGAGGTTCTGATCTCTTCTGCCGACAAGGCTGAATGCTTTGCTCGGAAATTCTCATTCAATTCAACGCTCGACTTTTACGGTGTACCCACACCCGATTTCCCCCTTAGAACTGAGGCTCTATTGAGTGAGCTGCACATAACCCCGTCATCGGTATTGGGAATTACTCTAATTTAGACCCCCACAAGGCTATTGGTAGAGATGGGATGCCAGCCATTGTCCTGAAGAAATGTGCACCGGAACTGGCCCCTGCTCTCTCCAAATTATAAAACTACTGCTTCAATGAATCTTGTTTTCCAGACTGTTTGAAGTCCTCATCCATTGTTCCTGTCTTTAAGAACTCTGGAGACCCTTCTGACCCTTCTAATTACCATCCTATCAGTCTCCTCCCCTTCTTCGGCAAAGTCTTCAAAGCCTTAATTAACACCGAAGGGGTTAAGCACCTTAGATCCCATGATCTGCTCTCCAACAAGCAATATAGTTTCCGCTTTGTCCGTTCTACAGCTGATGTGCTTACGACCATCACTTCAGAGTTAGGGAATTACAGGTCGATTGTTCGACTTCATGCAATCATTCCTGTCAAACCGTGAATTGAAGGTCGTTCTCAACGGATTCTCCACCAGCTCCTATCCCACGAACGCAGATGTTCCCCAAGTCTCCATCCTAGGCCCTACTCTGTTCCTTATCTTCATCAACGAACTTCCCGACGTCACAGGTTCCCAAGTTGGCATCTACGCGGACGACATTACAATTTACTCCTGGCTCAAAAACAAATCTAGTGTCGTTGACAAAATTAACCTGGCCGTTCGTCTCGAAAAGGACCTCCAATCGGTTGGGGCAAGAATTGGCTGGTCAACTTTAATGAAATGTTATCGCCAAATACATATATAGGGCTACAGATGGGAATATACTCCAGTGAATTATATATAGAACCTTATCAACTCCTTCTGCTTATAGAAGTTTGGCTAGAAGGACTTAAGATGCAAATCAGAGTTAGCTTTCTTTGCTTATGTATTAGATCCGCTAAATTTGTAACTTATTAGTAAATGCTTAGCTATCGCCGACCCAGATGAATTAACGCACCTATGCAAAATGCCCTGAATATTGGCTGGCATATGCTGATTAATCCTTGCTTCCAACTTTTTACACGTCCGACCTATTCAGTCAGCGTAGCACTGATATTTAAATAATAAACTACGGCGCTAATATGATGGAAAATATCGATCTTAAAATGGTATCGGTTTGCGGGCTCATCTCAAACTCTATACCTATGTAGAGATAAAAAAGGTGATTACCTCTCTTTGCTGTGTGATGATGCCACGTGGGTCACGTGTCGGTGCTTAATGACGTCACTTGATAGAGTGACGAAAGTGATCAGTACGTCGGTTAGCTTCGAGAAGTCAAACCGAGCGTTTGTGTTTTTTTTTTGTTTTTTTGTTTGTTTTTTTGTTTTTTTTCGTTTTTTTGTTTTTGTGTTTTTTTTTGTTTGTTTTTATTTTATTTTTTATTTTTTTTTGATACGTGTAAAGGCTAAATCTGCCCACCCAGGCCAAGGCTAAATTTACCCGCCCATACAAGCATTCAAAGGCCAAGTTCACAAACCCAGAGCGCAGTTTTCCCGTCTGGGAAATATATCTTCGATAGAAACATAGAAGATAAATCCAACCCGATCGAATTGCCGTTGGGAAACTAACTTAAACATGTCTTCTCCACAAACACAAAAGAATCCTCCGGCTGCTCGAATTATCCTTACGAATTATTACAAGTAAGACTCTGTCTCTCCTCGACATTTTCACATTTACTGTTGTTGTATATATATGTTATAGTTGCTCTGTAGAACAAACGTAACTGTTTGAATATAATTTTGTGTATAGCTTAGCTATACAAAAACTCTCTTTGAGAACAAAGTATGTTTATCATTCCTTTTCTTTCATGCTATTCCATTCCGCCTGTGTATTAAGGTATTATTATATCAAGAATAGAATAATGCCCATAATGGGGAAATACAGAAATGAAATATTCCTTTTCTTGTATACCAATCCTATTTATTGGCTACCCCGGCGTATGGCACATAAGCAAACGGATAATAATCGTTTTCTTACATAGCAACTGCATTAGCTAATTAGGACTTTCTTCATACATATTGTCTAAGAAAACATTAAAATTTTAATCTCGATTCATGAAATATGCTATCAAATATTGTTAAATGGTTTTTATGATAATTTTCTTAATGATCTCTCCTCTATGGAGTTAATGGATTTAAAAGCAGTCATAAATTGGCAAATAGATCTCATCATTTTACAGTTGAAATGACTAGATGCAACTGTAAGTTCTATGCTAACCGTTTCTACTATCATAATTCTCCCTTGTAGAATTCTCTTCCGGCTTCTTACTTGCCAGTCAACTTTGATCTTCAAAAGTTTAAATGCAATGCCAATCGTTATCTTCTGTCTTCTTAACTGATGTTCTTTTATTCTCCTCTCTCCTTAATAATAGTTTTTATTTTCTCATATTCTCTAACACTCAGCCGCCCCTGGCGTCTTAGTAACTTTATTGGCTTGCTTGAGGTAAAATCATTCAAAAAAAAGGATATGATAATTTTAGAATCATGCAAATTTATCGAGAGACTGACTTCATTCCATCAGGCCGAATGCCAAACTAATCGTGTGGGTTCAAAATCGACGAGTTAAGAGGCCCGCCATTTTGTTTCTACTTACCGTATAGGTGTTATCGCCGTATTTGGCGATAACATTCATTACTTGTGGCAATACTTTTGGTATTTCATTGATGTTATGCATCAAGCGAGCATCTGACGCAAACATAAAGGCTGTCCCCGATCTGAAATGAAATGAAAAACAAGGAAATGTTTTTTGTCTGTTTGTTTTACAATTATGTTCACTCTGTTGAGCCACTCCAAACGAAGCGTTAGAAAGAAGCAAAGTTTATAGGGATGTGGAGGAAAGATAACGACTGACCTTAAACTTGTATAGGTTAAGATTGTGGTGATCGGGGATACCGAACAGAATGACATAGATAGATAGATAGATAGATAGATAGATAGATAGATAGATAGATAGATAGAAGCAGAATGAGATAGATAGATGCAAAATGAGATAGATAGATAGATAGATAGATGCGGAAACTGATACTGAACAGATAGATAGATGAAGATAGATATAGATAGATAGAAGCAGAATGAGATAGAGATGCAAAATAGATAGATAGACGGAGATGATAGATGATAGATAGATAGATAGATAGATTACGGAATGTGACTGATACTGAACAGATAGATAGATAGATAGATAGATAGATAGATAGATAGATAGATAGAAGCAGAATGAGATAGATAGATGCAAAATGAGATAGATAGATAGATAAAGATAGATAGATAGATAGATAGATAGATAGATACGGAATACTGATAGATAGATAGATAGATAGATAGATAGATAGATAGATAGATAGATAGATAGATAGAAGCAGAATGAGATAGATGCAAAATGAGATAGATAGATAGATAGATAGATAGATTACGGAATGTGATCGATACCGAACAGAATGAGATAGATAGATAGATGAATAGATAGATAGATAGATAGATAGATAGATAGATAGATTATGGAATGTGACTGATACTGAACAGATAGATAGATAGATGAATAGATAGATAGATAGATAGATAGATAGATAGATAGATAGATTATGGAATGTGATTGATGCCAAACAGAATGGCATAGATAGATAGATAGATAGATAGATAGATAGATAGATAGATTATGGAATGTGATTGATACCAAACAGAATGGCATAGATAGATAGATAGATAGATAGATAGATAGATAGATAGATAGATAGATAGATAGATTACATAATGTGATCGATACCGAACAGAATTAGATAGATATATAGATAGATTCGAGAGAGTGAGAGAATGAATTCAGAGCTACTCTCCTTGTCCACTGTTGCCTTCCGATACATCTGCTATCTCAAGCAAACTGTTTTTTTCGCCCAACTCTGTCGAAGGAAATAGAAATCGTCTTAAAACCTTTTGATTTCCCGTGCTTAAATGTAGGATGAATGGTACTTACGCGCTGAAAGCTACGCCCAAAAGCAGTAGGAAGGACAGAACTCTTCGTCTCGTCGTCGAACGATTGTGTTGTATCATTTTGCCACCACATTTTCCCGCGCAACGGCAGAGGCAAAAGCAGAAACCGATGATTGGGAACAATACAACAAAAATGACCCCGATACCAACAGCTACCAAAAAGCCCAGATGGTCTAAAACTAACTGCAAAAAAAAAAAAAAAAAAAAAAAAGTGAAAATCGATTCATGCATGGATTTAAATAACATCAATGTTACAAGACTAAACATGGAACTTTCTTTTCGTGGTCTTTGTAATATATATAGGGTGTACCCTGATTATGGGAAAATTAGCGACTCCCCATATGAGTCGTAACAGATGAACGAAGGACGCGGCAAATGAACAGTTTAAAAAGCACACTTTTTGTTATATAAATAATACATTTATACTACGAGAGAATTGCTAAACATATTTCTTTGGCAATTAATGTCATCGCATCCGTTTGAAATTGATTGAAACACTTATCTGAAGTTAATCATATCTTTTCTTCTGGTGTCTACTTGCCGATGCATTAACACGTCTATTCACGTTTGCTCGTGACCCGCATCGCCTGTCCCTTTGGTGTCGACTAAAACGCGTGCTTGCGCCTCGGTGGTCTTGAGGTTTATCTCCTTTGGCACCTAAAATCCATTTGGCTCCTAAATTTGTGTCTTGTCCATTATTACCAGACAACTGGACTCGTCTTCCCTATCAGGGGTCATATCAACCAAGTGGGAGATAACCTATATTTTTCATTCTTTACATTATTCGGACTATTGTCCTCATCTTTGTCGCCATATTTATTACGACGTTTCGGCCGTTGTACGCTCCGGCCTTCTTCAGGTGATTGGAATGTCGAACTGAACCCCTTGTTTCGCTCACTGGGATAGACTGTTCTAGATAGATAGATAGATTACAGAATGTGATCGATACCGAACAGAATTAGATAGATAGATAGATAGATTCGAGAGAGTGAGAGAATGAATTCAGAGCTACTGGAATAGACTGTTCTAGACAGATAGATAGATAGATTATAGAATGTGATCGATACCGATTTATTACAACGTTTCAGCCGTTGTACGCTCCGGCCTTTTAAGTATTTTTAGGCTATAATTTTTTTCTTCAGTATCTGTCTATATTTCTGAGATGAGGTATTATGTACACTATTTATATTATTTGGACTATTGTCCTCATCTTTGTCGCCATATTTATCACAACGTTTCGGCCGTTGTACGCCCCAGCCTTCTTCAGGTGGTTGGAATGTTGAACTGAACCCTTTATTTCACTCACTGGGGTAGACTGTTCTATTTCCACGTTCCATGTTTAATGGATGTCAGTTATCTCCTGTTAATTCCCCTATCCAAATTCTCCACTGCCATAACCGGGTATTGAACTCACACTCTTTCGGTCCTGTCACTGGATCTAACCAACGCCTTTATCCACTGTCCCATGTGTTCATGTGCATATTTTTCATATGTTTTAATTTTTCCTAACTTAAAAAATGATCTTAATACTGACATTTAAATCAATCTTTCGAAATAAAAACCTTTTGTTCTTCTTAGCATTTATATTTATCCTATAAAAGCCAGAATCGGCCCTCAAGACAATATTTAACAAAAAAAAATTTAGAACTAAAACATACATCTATCATCTGTTTTATGGTGCGTTTGAAAGAACCACGGTACTAATGCTGCTATTGTTTCACTTAAGTTCACCCAGTAAAAGGGCTCAAGAGCCAATCAAGGCAGAGTGTTACTGAAAGAGGTGGTTGAAATGAATGTGCGATTACGTAGTAGGAAACGAAGCTAATGAGAATGAGGAGGGTAAATAATGATTAAACAGGTTAAGTTCGTGGTATCCAGGGAAGAATACACACGGGATGCTTGTTCCATGAAGTACGGAGCAAATGAAGGTGATTCGACACTGTGGATGTAGCATGCTGTGTTCTACATACTGCCCAGTAAAAAAAAAAGCGTAAAATTCAGAAAGACGTGGGATGACCTTTGAAAACTGGGGACAACTGATGTGACTGAAAAATTCTACAAGAATTTCTGCACTATTTACATTATTCGAACTATTGTCCCTATCTTTGTTGCTATATTTATCACAACGTTTCGGCTGTTGTATGCTCCGGCCTTCTTCAGGTGGTTGGAATGTCGAACTGAACCTTTTATTTCGCTTGCTGGGGTAGACTGTTCTAGTTCCACGTGCCATGTCTAATAGATGTCAGTTCTCAGTTATCTCCTGTTAATTCACCTTTCCAAGTTTTCCACTGCCTTAACCAGGTATTGAACTCACAATTCTTTGGGTCGTCTTTGAGTATAGAATCCGGAGGTTAGCAGTGAAGACAGTAGGGAAGCGTTGTTCAGGTTAGCAGTGGATATCCCGGTAAAAGTAGCAGAGCGTAGTTCTTCCTTCTGTTCCTCTTCGCCTGACAAACTGGTACTGGACATTCGGGTAGAGTAAACAAAATGGCTGCCTTTATACACGACGGATTGAATATTGTACGTCTTCTGGTTGATTAACCTTCTATTGGTGGACTATAAAGTGAGTCTAGTAATTCGGGGTGGCTCACTAGTTACACAATATACACAACAAACTGCAACAGATCTAACCAACGCCTTTATCCACTGTGCCATGTGTCCTGAAAAAGGCCGGAGCGTACAACGGCCGAAATGTAGTGATAAATATGGCAACAAAGATTAGGACAATAGTCCGAATAATGTAAATAGTGTATATAATACCTCATCTCAGAAATATAGACAGATACTGAAGGGCCGAAATGTTGTAATAAATATGGCGACAAAGATGGGGACAATAGTCCGAATAATGTAAATAATGTACATATTACTTCATCTCAGAAATATAGACAGATACTGAAGGGCCGAAACGTTGTAATAAATATGGCGACAAAGATGAGGACAATAGTCTAAATAATGTAAATAGTGTATATAATACCTCATCTCAGAAATATAGACAGATACTGAAGGGCCGAAACGTTGTAATAAATATGGCGACAAAGATGAGGACAATAGTCTAAATAATGTAAATAGTGTATATAATACCTCATCTCAGAAATATAGACAGATACTGATAGTCCAAAACGTTGTAATAAATATGGCAACAAAGATTAGGACGATAGTCCGAATAATGTAAATAGTGTACATAATACCTCAACTCAAATATATAGACAGATACGGAAGGGCAGAAACGTTGTAATAAATATGGCGACAAAGATGAGGACAATAGTCCGAATAATGTAAATAGTGTACATAATACCTTATCTCAGAAATATAGACAGATACTGAAGGGCCGAAACGTTGTAATAAATATGGCGACAAAGATGAGGACAATAGTCTAAATAATGTAAATAGTGTATATAATACCTCATCTCAGAAATATAGACAGATACTGGAGGGCCGAAACGTTGTAATAAATATGGCGACAAAGATGAGGACAATAGTCTAAATAATGTAAATAGTGTATATAATACCTCATCTCAGAAATATAGACAGATACTGATAGTCCAAAACGTTGTAATAAATATGGCAACAAAGATTAGGACAATAGTCCGAATAATGTAAATAGTGTACATAATACCTCATTTCAAATATATAGACAGATACGGAAGGGCCGAAACGTTGTAATAAATATGGCGACAAAGATGAGGACAATAGTCCGAATAATGTAAATAGTGTACATAATACCTTATCTCAGAAATATAGACAGATACTGAAGGGCCGAAACGTTGTAATAAATATGGCGACAAAGATGAGGACAATAGTCTAAATAATATAAATAGTGTATATAATACCTAATCTCAGAAATATAGACAGATACTGAAGAATTCCTGCATATTTCCTCAATCCCCACATCGGATGTTCTTCTTTGAAAAGTCCGATAACTTGGCGCTCCAAATCACCGAGTTGTTTAGCGATACGAAGGGTAGAACGAAAGACGAACGCTGTCTGCAAATAACCTTTAAATGACGAGTCACGAGATCGAACAGCAATTAATCAATCATAAAAGAACCAATCAAAGTTAAGCAATTAGGCGAGAGTCGAATGATTATTCAAGATCATGAATATTCAACATTATTCAACGATATTCAAGATCAATTATTCCCGAAAGATAATAAATTAACCGCTTTTTTTTTTAATGGGAACACTGTAGATAAAGATTTGGCAATGTCTCTCTTTTTAATCCTTTCACTCCTAATCAAGGCAATAAAGTCACTAAGACGCACGGGGATTACTGAATATGAGAAAAAGAAAAACATTATTATTATCTACTACATCGAAAAGAACAGGAATGAAAACAGGAATTGAAATGAACAGGAATTTCCACGTGTTGTAGAAAAAATTCTATTTGCCGCGCCGGAGACATGTGTTCTGTATAGACATTTTGTAAGATATGTGTTCTGTATAGACATTTTGTTAACATAAGTTAACAGTTTTGTTTTTTTCTTCTTTTTCTTTTCTTTACAACTACAGAATTATAAACCACTCTGATTTGAAAGTTGATTTTTTGAAATGCCAGGGTGATTCCGTTGGTGATTAGTGAATTGGGATCAATCCCATTAAAACCGTATGATTTCCTTGACCAGTTAGGAATACCATACCAGGTTGGAGCCATCCAAAAATCGTCTCTTTTTTTGGCACAGCGCATATTGCTCTCTGTCTAGGGTACTTGCTCTGACTTAACGGATAATTTAATGCACCCGGTGTACTCAAAAACATAATAATATGCTTTCATACGAACATTCATTCTCTCACATTTAAATATATAAGGAGTGAACATAATGTGTGTCGCAGTGTATTGTGTATCGCCTTGGAATGCGAAACAAGAGAGGTGGGTTCGAATTCCAATTGGTTTCCTTACATTGACTTATG
This sequence comes from Acanthosepion pharaonis, assembly GCA_903632075.3. Taxonomy (NCBI): domain Eukaryota; kingdom Metazoa; phylum Mollusca; class Cephalopoda; order Sepiida; family Sepiidae; genus Acanthosepion; species Acanthosepion pharaonis. Next base: position 1,640,040 of record CAHIKZ030004539.1, read on the forward strand.
CGCGAATATCCTTGGGCAAGATATGAATCCATCTCTTTTCTATCCCCCCTAATAGCTATGGGTTAAATAGCAGGACAAACTGGATCCTATAGCCTTGGTTAGCAAGCAGTCTAAGGTAGAAAGAAACGCCAACCTACTGCGGGAATATCTTCTGCCAATCATGAATCCAAAGAGATATGATAGCCCAAGCGTGTATCACGTATGGCACTGATTGATCTTGCTGGTAATGGTAAGCTTAGGACTGGCAGATTTCAAATTTTAGGTAACTCTACTTTAAAAAAAAGGATAGTTTCTTCATCCTAGCTTAGTAGGAGTTAGTTAAACCAAAGAAGGTATGAAACTTAACAATTACTAGAGGGTTGGGCCCAAACCTTTGGCCTATAATGTATGTAAAGCAATTTATTTTCATCTTGCATATAACGGCTGAACTAACGGGAGTCACAGAATTTTATCATGCGACTTTCGAAGACCTAATTTTGAAGCTAATTTTTAGGAGGTCGCATCATACACGTAATATAAAAATAGCAACGGTTACAGTGTAAGGAATTGAACAATCAGAACAAGAACAAAGAATAAAATCTCTCACCTTCTTTAAATCTTGAAGCAAGTCCAGATTGCCATTTTGTACTTTCTTGATGAACTCTGTGGAGACAAAACGAAACGTATAAACATGAATTTATTCTGAAATGAATCAAAACTACAACCAAAATACTTCGAATGGGTTGTGTTTTTCAAAAAAAAAACAAAAAAAAACTACAAAACTGTCTCATTGTTTGGATTATCTGCGGCCTTTAAAAACCTAATCTTGCAGCTAATTTGGCTACAGTAAATGGGTATATACCAGGGCCAGCAGTGCATAAGCTAATTTTATACTACGTGTATGATGCGACCCCCTAAAAATTAGCTTCAAAATTAGGTCATCGAAAGACGCATGATAAAATTCTGTGACTCCCGTTAGTTCATCCATCCCACACCCTCTAAAATAGCTATACATTGACTGATCAAAATCAAATTTTGGGGAGGAATGCAAACAAGTAAGAGGGTAAAAGTACAGTTGGTTTTAAAAGGGTAAGTAGCTAAGCACAATAAATTTTCATTAATGTTTTTTTGGAATAATTAAAAGTTTTATCATTTAACATACAAAATAATCCCAGTATTTTATAAACAATTTAATGGCTAAAATAACAAATATTTAATAAAAATGCAATATTGCTTTTTCATATCGTTTTATTTGAATTTGAAAATTTTTCTGTGGTGATTTCAACAGAAAGTTCTAGTATAGAAAATGGTACAATCTGGAAAAAACGAATACATGCAAAATAATTAGAAGCGATCAGTTTGCAACAAAAAAAAAGCGGGTATGAATGTAAGATGGCTGCGCGGTTGAGTGCCTCACACATTTCTTCCACACGGGGATTTTCTAAACGTAGCTTATATGTGGCACAAGGTCGAAAGTATGGGGGCACCCAGTGGGGATCGAACTGACTACTCTGTCGTAACTGATTTAGATAGACCAGTTTGTTAACCATTACACCACATCGAAGAGCCCAAAATGGCTTTCTAAGCGTCGCTTAGATGAAAAAGAAAAGCCGAAAGTGTGGGGCACTCAGTGAGGATCAAACTCACTATTCAGTTGAAAGTGATCGAGCAAGACAAACTTGCTAACTCTAATGCTGTGTCAAAGTGCCCAAAATGATTTTCTAAGCGCAAAATTAGGTGTGGCACAAGGCCGAGCGTGTGAGCAATCAGTGAGGATCGAACTCATTATTCAGTTCTAATTGATATAGCGAGCTAATCCTGTTAACCATCACACCACGTCTAAGTGGCCTGAATTGAGTGACGGGGGGGGATGTTCATCCGTGCGTAGCGTGTATTGGGTAAAGTAGACCTAATGCATGACCATCCTTCTCCAGTTCAAGTACCACTTGAGGGCTTGCTTGGTCACAGACATGTGGCCGTTGATTCTATCGGGGAGACCCTCTACCGTGGCAGTTGACTTCAGACTAAGAGGTACTCCACTCTGCGATGCTATGTCATCATAGCAACGGCTGAATCTTTATCTATAAAAGGCAGGATGGTATTTATCAATCCACCCACGGGGATCGAATGTGGCACAAGGCCTTTTTAATGTGGGTATCTCTGAGCCCGTAGGCCCAGCCAAAAAATAAATAACCATCCAAACCCGCCGAGGCGGCCAGTTCCAAATCAACCTCCCCAACGAAACCCTACCCTTCGGCGGAGCTTCGTCCGGGTTCCTCTCTGCAAGCAGAGAGTTCGACAGACACCCGACCCGGCAGCTCACAAAGCGCAGATACTACACTTTGATCCTAGCCACCGGGCCGAGCGGGTACAAAAGGCAGGATGTGTGTGTGTGTGTATCTCTATCTATAAAAGGCAGGATGTGTGTGTGTGTGTGTGTGTGTGTAACGAATGCACGGCCGCAATTTTCGACGGATTTGCACCAAAATTTACATGCACATACTCCAAGTTAGCGGGAAAGGCCAAAACCGACTTTGCATTTTCCAACTCCCATCGATAGTGGAAATAATCGATTTTTTCATGCTTCTATAGCAGTTTTCAGGTAGTTTGCGGCTATTTTCTACTGGCCAGAGTGAGAGCCTATAGCTGGCTGCCACGAATAGGCAGGAAGATTCTATTGGCTAGCGTGAGATCCAACAGCTGACTGACACGAATGTTAACTAGCATGCAAAAAAATCGATAGCTGCATTCGTCACAAGTGGGAAAAATTTAAATCTGCATGGCACTTTACTCCAATTGGCTCATTCGCTTGCTTAAACTCAACGTTGATTCTGATTCCGCAGAACTGGGTTGGGTGTGAAAAAGTATTTGTTGTTAACATTCTTTTTTCATTCGGTTTTTCCAGTTACGAGTTCTTTTTTTTAAAGCTGATCGTTTTGTGTTCATTTTGTTTAGTTTTTTTTCCGTAACAGATTTAATGTTTAGTATAGAGCTTAGAAAAAATTCGCAGTGTGAGACAGGCAAGAAGTAAGGCATGTAGAGGAGTTTCAGCTATGACAGTCCAAAGAGCAGTGATAAAATTAAATCCACAAGTAACTGTATAAAGAACAAATCTCCCTTAAATGGCAATTGCTTGCAGAACAATGTAATATACCATGCCACTTCAAAATCAGCAGATAATGAAGAAAAAAAATCTAGATAGATAGATACTGAAGAGAATGAGATAGATAGATAGATAGATAGATAGATACTGAAGAGAATGAGATAGATAGTACGACAAAGGGCACTCCTTTAAAGGTAAGGAAGGGCAAAAATATTTTAAGTCAAGTGATAGCGATTGCTGTATGAGACGTACGATTTTTGAATCAAGCCCGGGCAACGCCGGGTCATGCTGCTAGTATCTAGCTATGGAGCCCAGTCTACCGTATTGTGCTAGATGGCCGTTGACCCTATGAGATTCGAGTCTAATGCAACCCTTTTACTAATGGAAACTACTATTAGACCTCGGTTAGTTAAAAAAAATATTCTGTTTAGTCATCGATATTTCGCTCAGTAAGAATCCTGGTCATTGTCAATATCACAAAATTTAAACAGATCCTGTACAGGGTGCAATGGATAAATTGCCGTCTAAATTACGCAAAATCGAAAATAACACTGACATCTCATTTTAACAGATATATTTACCAAAATTACACAAAAATGTCTTGAAATACTAAAGAGTAAATTTATTCAATAAAATCGCCATTCACTTCAACCACGTCCTCTAAACGACTTCGGAATCTCCTGCAACTCTTCTGGATGGTCCTCTTGTTTATGTTGGTGAATGCTGCCATAATCCTTGCCTTCAGTTCATCTTTGGTGTTACAAGGAGTTTTGTTAGTCTCCCGTTCAACTGCGCCCCACACATAATAATTGCAGTCTTGCAATAATTGCAGGGGATTGCAGTCTTGGGAGTTAGGTGGCCAGATATAAGGGGTGATGTGGTCGCACAGATTGTCTGACAGCCATGACTGGGTTTTCCTGCTTGTGTGGCATGGTGCAGAGTCCTGTTGCCAGACATAGGGACTTCCAGCAGCCACCCTCTTGACCCAGGGCAGCACTACCTCCTCAAGGCACTTGATGTAGGCCTCTGTGTTGAGTCTTTGGCCCTGAAGGAAGATGAATGGAGGCATAACATCACCATCACTATTGATCAGTATCCTAATCACCATTAAACTCACCCAACTCTTTCCGAAGCCTCAGATTAAAACTCAAACACTCTGAAATATTCGTATTAAAGCTTCCGGCGCGAATGCCAAGCAGTACAGTATGCCGTTTCCAAATTGCGTAATGGTGTTCTTTTTCTCGCTGATGGTGCCCGACTAACCCTATCATACTGTGCCGTCAACAAAATGAAAAAACAAGCAACGCGTATGAACAAAATTAAATATATAAAATAGAGACAATTTACTCATCGCACCCTGTATAACCGATTGATGTCCAGCGTCCCATTTTGAGAACATGGTGTGAAAAGTTTATATTAAATCGTTTGCTAGGCGTGATGGTTCACTGTGTCATGCGAAGACAATCTTTTTCATCCGATTCTACCTTGCGACTTTATACGTTTACCATTCGCCCATGCATCGAATATTGCTGCCACATCTGGTTTGGTGCTTCTGTCATTCCACCCAAAATCCTAAGAAGCTGAAATGTTATCGGTCCTAATTACACTATTTACATTGATCGAACTGTTGTCGCCATCATTATTGCCATATTCATATGTCGGCCATTAAACTCTCCGGCCTTCTTCAGGTGATATATGTTGGAATTTCGAAACCTTTATTTAGTTTATTGGAGGTATATTATTCTCGTTCCACGTGCTATACCTCTTCTAGATATCTCAGTTTCAGTTCATTCCCTTTAGTAACTCAACTCTCTCTCTCTCTCTCTCTCTCTCTCTCTCTATATATATATATATATATATATATATATATATATATATTCCCATTATTTTTAGCCATTGTTTACCTGTTGCTGGGGCTATTATAGATGTATTTTTTACGCGTATGTTACGGATGGAGATAAATGAGTCCTAATTAAGCTATGATGTAATATTAGAGATGTAATGTGAGTCGTCTTGATAGGCGAGTAGTGTTATGCACAATATAATTATTTATGAATTTGGTTTGATCAGGAACACGGCTTCTTAAGGGCATGTGAATTCATAAATAATGTTGATTCTCTGTATATATATATATATATAATGGACTCTCCCGTCGGTTTCGACGTATGAGGATCTGACAACTTAACCAATTGATTCAGTTATGAAATTTTGTGCGATAATCTTAAGCGGCACTTAAGACCCGCTAGTGATTTACAAAGAATGCCGCATATGGAGCAAGAGTGAAGATTGAGGGATAAGATCACTGTTAGTTTGGCTGACCTTTTAGATCTTGCTCTCGCTTCTTGAAGACGATTCAGACTAGGAGATTGAAAACTGCTGAGTCCACTAAAACACGTTGATCTCCATTCTACCTGCTCCGAGGCTAAGCGCTCAAGGGTGTTATGTGGTATATTGACTGCTGACAAGTTGCTTTTCAGCTTGTCTTTGTATCTTAGCCATGGGCGTCCTACATTCCTGTATCCCTGATCTAACTGGCTGTACATTAGGATCTTGGGTATCATCTCAAGACATGACCAATCCACCGTAACTGAGACTGTATGATAAAAGTTTCGATTCCTCCAATATTAAACAGGACAACGTTATATGTCTTATCTTGAAGGCTAACTCCACAGATTGCACGCAGACAGCTTTTATAGAAAACATCCAACTGGTGTATATGGTACCTGTATGGAGTCCACGACTCTGAGCCATACAAAAGGATGGCAAGTACAACAGCTCTGCAAACCTGAATTTTCGTATCCAGTCGAATACCACGCTCATTCCACAAGCGATGGCGAAGTTTGCCGAAAGCACTGGTAGCCTTAGCAATCCGATGCATGATTTCATCATCTGAAGTTCCAGTGTAATTGACTTTGCTACCAAGATAGGTGAAAGACTTTACATAGTTCAGGGGTTTGTCTTCTACTTTCAATGGTCTCTCTGGAAATTTGTAGACTGGTGGTTTTTGTTTCTCACCACGCAATTGCTTCGGAGTTGGTGCACTACTTCAGTTTTCTTTATGCTAAGTGTAAGACCAAATGCTTTACGTGCAGAGAAACGATTTATTTGATGTTGGGCCTCCTCAAAGGATATCGCTACAAGAGCAGCATTATCAGCAAACAACAAATCACGAATAATTTGCGTACGAAGGTAGGTCTTGGCTTTGAAGCGCTGATGATTGAAGAGACCACCAGTTGTTCGAAATTGAAACTTAACGCCGTTCTCTGTGTCTGCGAATGCATATTTCAGTATCACTGAGAAGAAAAGGGCAAAAAGGACAGGATATATATATATATATATATATATATATATATATATATATATATATATATATAAATATAACAATAATATATAAATTACTTATACATTTATATTATATTTTAATAAATATATATATAACATCTATACATACACACACACACACACACAAACACACACACACACACATATATATATATATATATATATATATATATATATATATATATATATATATATATATGGTTGATACAAATGAATAAAATTCCGATAACTAAAAACACTATTCTTAAAAAGATTGCTCACTACTGAGTAGAGCAAATAATATTTATTCAAAAATAACATATATATATATATATATATATATATATATATATATATATATATATATATATACCAGAGCAATTTTAGCAAAAAAGAAAATTTAAAAGAGTGAAACATCAAAATTTCAACATCAAGCAAAGACTTCGTAATCAAAAACAAAACCTTAAATTTTGTTTTAAAACATTATCATATAAAACATTATCATATAAAACATTATCATATAAAACATTATCATATAAAACATTAGCATATAAAACATTATCATATAAAACATTAGCATATAAAACACTATCATATAAAACATTATCATATAAAACACTATCATATAAAACATTATCATATAAAACATTAGCATATAAAACATTAGCATATAAAAATTTTATCATACGGGGTGATTGGAAAATACGTATAATTTATTTGTTAACTATCATTTTTACAAGAAATTGATATGAAAGGAAAGCGCTTAGCATAAGGTTTTATTTAAAATCCGATATGACAGCTGATTTATTGTTCATTCTTCACTTTTAACTTCAGTTTGCAATAAATCTGGGAAGTTTAAACAAAGGTTACATAGAAAAAAATAACCCTACACATTAAACGATTTCAAAATTGACGATGATCATGATTATAGTAACTGAAGTATTAATGTACATACCAACAGGAATAGTATTTTTCACTGCACTGTAGATGAAACTGCGGGAAAATACGAAAAGCGGTTCCAATCCGTCCGACAGCCCATCATGTACGAGTTTGTTGGGTTTTATTTTCGGAAGACTGCCCCATACGATATTGCTGGAATTGTCTGCTGTATGAGATTTGGTTTGGCTTGTGATGGTAGCGTTTTGCATTGTAGGATTCGATGATCCAACTGGAAACAGACTGGATGACAGACAAAAAAACAAAAAGAAACAGGCTGGAATGAAGGTGTGAATGGCGGCCATTTTGTTCTCAGTGAATTTTCTCTTTCGTTTTCACTTTAATGTTTTTTTCTTTTCTTTTTCTTGGTTGTTGTGTTTCTCGTTCTACTTTTTTATTAAACTTTTTTCTCGTCTGCTTCTTATTTATTTAAAGTGATAGAAAACTTTTAAGTATTTTCTTGGGGTTTTTTTTGGGGGTTTTTTTTCAAGATTTTATAGTCCTGAATGCTTTTTTGTTTTTGTTTTTATTTTTCTTTGCTTGTTTTAAATGTTCACTAGTTTTTTTTAAGAATCTTAAAAGTCAAATATTCTGTCTGAACATAAATAATTCTTTCTACAATTCTTCCAGGTTATTACTTTCAATTATTTTTGTCTAATAATAATAATATTAACAATAATTGGTTAAAAAAATAATTCCACAATTTGTTTATGGTTTTGTTTTTCAGAATTTTAATTACTGCCTATTCGTTTCAGTTGATTTTCCAGCGATTCCTATTTGTCTAATTTTGTAATACTTTAAGCTATTTATATTTAGTGCTGTAATTGAACACTTATTGTTTTTTTCGTAATCTCACCCGTATCTCTCAGTCGAACTTAAAAGGATACACACGCAAAAAAAAACGATTCAGGATTTATTTCCTTTTAGAATTAGAATCAGTAACTGATTGTCGGTGTCCAAGTATTTACGTGATCATTTTAGTGTTTTTGTTCTTCGTTTATTTTGTCGCTTTTCAGTTATTTTTGTGCACCCTCGTTTTTTTTTGGGGGGGGGCAGAATATTCTAAGTGGTTTTGGTTTCCAATATATGTTAAAAAAAAAAATAAGACCCAAGAATTCACCCTTCTCGTATTAAATTTGCCTTCCGAGGTTTGATTTTATATTAGACGTGTATTTGTTATTTTTTGTTTTGTTTCGTTTTTCTTTTTTTCTTTTTTTTAATAATTCGATGTTAATGCTTCCCTTCTTAATGACGTCTAACAGCATTGGTTAATGGTACCAATGCCATTTTATTTCTCTAGACGACATTTATTCCTTTTCCTTTGTTTTCTTTGTTCAGCTTCTTGTCTTTCGTGTAATACGAGATTCGTAAAAGGTACAGGTTGACCTTCAGACGGCCAAAGCACCGTTAAACGGCTCTTGGGAAAATACGGCTTTTCTCCTAAAAAAAAAAAAAGAAAAGAAACAACTTCAGAATATTTTTTTTTACACAAACACGCACAGATTTATATATTTGGTTGGATAGATGTGAGTTTGTGGCCCTGGGTTTCACGCTTTAGCGATCGTCAGACAAACTGATTAATGTTTTAAAAAATTTGGGTTTATGTAGATTGCGTGTATTGGTGTTATTGTGGAAGTGGTGGGGGAAATTTCGTCGTTTTTCATTCATCGTACTAACGCAAACATCGATGTATGCAGACACATATATACACTTGGTTGAGCGCTTTGTGATTATATACACACATATACACACTTCGCAATTGAGCGCTTTCTAATAAGTACCGCGCATATAATATATAAATAATTATACATATATATATTTGTTTATATTTATATACACTTTTCACATATATATATATATATATATATATATATATATATATATGTAAAATAGGTTGGTTAATAAAAAAGGGCAAATGAAAGGGTACCAATGTAATCAGTTCGAACAACATTTATAAAGTACAGTGTAACCCGGATATAAGAGACTTGTCGGGACCGGAGAAGAAGTCTCTTATATCCGGGTGTCTCTTATATCCGGGTTTGGTCTATTTTGTTTAGGTAAGTATGGCTGTAATTTGGGACCAGAGAAAATCTCTCTTATATCCGGGTTTCTCTTATATCCGGGTCTCTTATATCCGGGTTACACTGTATTAATTATTGACTACATGACAAAAATGAAGCACGGAAAATAACGTTTTAAGTGCGGAATTTTCGGGCACGCCTGTGTCCTTCATCAGCAACGCGAAAAATAAACAGAGAAATGGGGAACTCATCGACAGTTTTTCTTGGGAACGGTATGAACTCCGGTGGAGATCGTGTTATTAGCAACATCATACATAGAAGGGGGAGTTACCTTTTACTTTTAATCACCCTGTATATATATACATATATATATATATATATATATATATATATATATATATATATTAAGACATTTTTTTTATGTTTATACGTTCTTTTTATAGATACAAATATTTAAGTAAATGCTCTGTTTATAATAAACAATTTCTCAGACATTCAGGCCGGTAAATGTTGTTTAATACTGATTATTATAAAACAGAGCATTTACTTAAATATTTGTATCTATAAAAAAGAATGTACAAACGTAAAAATGTCTTAAAAATCATTGTCGGTCTTTGTCCATTTCATAATCTATGACGTCATTTGTTTACATTTGGATACGCATTGAGCAGATATGAATGAATAAGAGAAAATCATGGAGAATTGTGTTTAAAAACAGTAAAATCGACCTTGCTAACCGAACTCTCCTCTGTGGCCCAATCGGTTAAAGCACTTCAGGCTATATGACGGTTCCGTATAGGATACAGGTTCGATTACTGTGAGAGGACGCATATTTTCTATGACAATTTCTCGGATATTCAGGCCGGTAAATGTTGTTTAATACTGTTTATTATAAACAGAGCATCTCCTTAAATATTTGTAACTATAAAAAGAACGTATAAACATAAAAAAATGTCTTAAAATCATTGTCGGTCTTTGTCCATTTCATTATATATAGATAGATAGATAGATAGATATCAACAAAGGGAAACCTTATCTTAATCGACGCGTTTTGTCCTCTGACGAACTTTATTAAAGCATTTGTGAAGATTTTAAAGTCCGTCCGAAGACAAAAAGCGTCAACTAAGATAAGTTTTACATTTTTCTTTTACAGATATTTTGTAGTTACAGTATTTACATTATTCGGACTATTGACTTCATCTTTGTTGCCATATTTATCACAACGTTTCGGCCGTTGTACGCTCCAGCCTTCTTCAGGTGGATGGAATGTCGAACTGAAACCTTCATTTCGCTCTCTGGCGTAGACTGTTCTAGTTCCACGTGCCATGTCTAATGGATGTTCAGTTATCAGTTGTCTCCTGTTTATTTCCCTCTCCAAGTTCGCCACCCCAGCGAGCGAAATAAAGGGTTCAGCTCGACATTGCAACCACCTGAAGAAGGCCGGAGCGTACAACGGCCGAAACGTCGTGATAAATATGGCAACAAAGATGAGGACAATAGTCCGGATAATGTAAATAATGTACATAATATCTCATCTCAGAAATATAGACAGATACTGAAGGGCCGAAACGTTGTAATAAATATGGCAACAAAGATGAGGACAATAGTCCGGATAATGTAAATAATGTACATAATATCTCATCTCAGAAATATAGACAGATATATTGTGGTTACTCTGAAATTATTAAACAACTACAGAGAAAGAGAGTGAGATAGAGAGCTACACACATACACACACGGATATGTATATATATATATATATATATATATATGTGTGTGTGTGTGTGTGTGTGTGTGTAAGCAAATATATCGATATAGATCCGACAGTATGAAGAAAAATATACAAAAAAAAACAAACAAAAATCTTAATATGCAACTATGCTGTATTAATGTTAATATAAAGTCAACGTCGGACGTTTCGGTCTATTTTAGACCATCTTCAGGACATTTTCATTTAAACATAATTAACATTAGAACATATAAAAATTCAACACGAAAAGACGATGGACATAAGAGCACAACTAATCCAAACAGATAACTGAAATTTTTATATAAGATCAGCGTTCCGTTAAAATATGATCACGTCGTCGTCACGTGGGTGATGTTGTGAAAATGTATAACTTGTGTGACTTTTGGGCTTTGTATTGGTGAACATTAGTAAAAAAAAAAGAAACGATATATGTCTTTATTTCTTTTATTAAGGCAATAAAGCCACTAAGACGCAAGGGGTTAATGAGTGGGAAAGAATATGAGAAAAAGAAACATTAAGGAGAAATGACTATAAAAATAACATGAATTAAGAAGACAGATGATGACGATTGATATTGCATTTAAATTTTTGAAGATCAAACTTGACTAGAAAGCAACAAGCCAGAAAGAGAGTTCCACAAACAAAAAGTGTGAGAGAAGAAACTGTTAACATAGAACTTACGGTTGCATCTAGCCATTTCAACTGTAAAATGATGAGACCTAGTTGCCAATCTAGTACTACACTTAAATTAATTTACTTTAATTTAGAAACTTCCGCCATTCATTTAATCAAGCTCCCTGTGTAGGTTATATGTTGTTTTCCCTGCCCTATGAGGATCAAATATTTCAAACCCTTTCCCCCCCCCATTATGTGCCCTAGAAAATTTAACTATCCTGATGTTAACTATAAAAGTTCTTTTTGTTTCCATTTTCTCTAAAACTTTGTCATTACATACAGGTTCAGTCCATGATATTCTCAGCATCCTTCTGTAGAACCACATTTCTATTGCTTCAAATTGCTTCTTCATTACTAGAGAGATTATCCAGCATTCACTGCCATATAGGAGGACTGATATTACGTAACAGTTCAGTGCTCTTTTCTTTGTTTCTAACTAAGTTTTCCTGTTTCTTAATACTCTGCTTAGCTTTTGGAAGGCATCTTTGGCTATCCCAATATGCCTTTAGTTTCTATCTCTCTTAAACCTTGTTTCCCCATTTAGTTACTATTTACTCAAGCTTTCTAGGTAGGTTATAAGTTGTTTTCCTCTCTCTTGCCTTCAATAAATCCTGTAAGTACCAAATTTTCCACTCCATTTTTCCTCATTATGGGCCCTAGAAACTTTATCTATCTCTTCCAGATGTTAAGTATAAGTGTCCTTTTTGTTTTCATTTTCTCTAAAACATTGTCGTTGCTCACATGTTCAGTGCATAGTATTCTCAGCATCCTTCTGTAGAAACAAATTTCTGTTGCTTCAAGTCTTTTCTTTATCTGTGAGGAGATTGTCCAGCCTTCACTACCATATAGGAGGATTGATATTACGTAACAGCTCAGTACTCTTTTCTTTGTCTCTAACGATTTTTCTTCTATATTTTTTAATACTTTTTTCTTTCTATTTTTTTAATACTTTGCTTAGCTTTTGGAAGGCATCTTTCGCTATCCCAATGCGCCTTTGTGTTTCCGCGTCGCACTCTGTTAAAACACTTCCCAGATATTTAAATTGCTGTACTTGTTGGATTTTGTAATTCCCAATTTGTAATTTCTACGTTCGGCTGTTCCCTTTCGCCAACAACCATTCCGTTTTGTTGCAATTGATATTTAGTTCTTTCTTCTTGTTTTCCTTCACTAATTTCTGTGGGAGTTCTTGTAGTTTCCTAAATATGTGACTAGAATATTTCAAAATAATATTCTAGGTCTCCTTGTCGCTTCATTTGACCTGTCTTCTTCTGTTATATGACATCACCACAGAACGTGTGCTAGCATGACTTTTAATAACTTCCTCTCCTTTATTTAGAACAGTGACCTGATCGTAGGTGTGCCACGAAAATTTTTAATGGCCATAAATTAAATTATTTTCGAAAAATATTCAAAGCACAGTAAGTGTACACATCAAAATTAAAAACACTTTAAAGTGATTATGGATCTATCACACACACACACACACACACACATATATATATATATATATATATATATATATATATATATATATATATATATATATATATATATATATTGGTTTGTTGTGTTTTACGGTATATCAAAGTCAATCAGTTATTTAATGCCGACAAAGATTTTATTGCTGGTAATATTTTGTTTTGTCAAAAATCTATTTCTGGTAATAATTTTTTTCAAAAGAAGTACTGCTGGTAGTATTTTTTTTTCCTCAAAAATGTATAGCTGGTAATATTTTTCCCAAAAATTTATTGCTGGTAATATTTTTTCAAGATTGTAATATTTTTTTTTTCAAAAATTTATTGCTAGTAATAATTTTTCTCTTCAAAAATTATTACCAGAAATACATTTTTTTTTTACAAAGTATTCTGGTATTCCTGGTATTAAAAGCCGTTTTTACCCCGGTTTCGGGGTTAACTATTTGCCCATAGCTGGAACCCCAACAAGCGTCACCTACCAGGATCAGGGTGGACCTGGGAACACCAGCAATTAAGAGGTGGTTCCACCTCCTCAAAATTTCCCGACCAGAGGGCCCGCCGCCGGACGTAGTTTATCGTCTTACCCAGGACGGTATACACACACACACACATATATATATATATATATATATATATATATATATATATATATATATATATATATATATATATATGAGTAAAAATATTGTTATAATAAATAAAAGTATGTAGAATGTATAAAATAATGATAAAATAATAGGAAACAAATAGGAAATGTTTATCAATTTAACATGTTTCACTTTTATTAAAGCTTCGTCGGAAATTGAGAGAAAACAGACAACAGGGGGATATTGTAAACAAAACAGTCAGGGATATTATTAGGAAGCAAAAGAAATTCAACACTAATTCAAATGCCGGTGTTTATCAAATAAATTGTTTATAATGCAAAAATGTTTACATAGAAGAGACATCATGTGATCCCAAAAAACCCGCATTTACGGACGCAAAAGAGATTTACGTTTGGAAAATCTTTCAAACTCTCTTGTATTACACAGAAGCAAAACTGGCCATAACCTTGATTTTATTAGTGTTCCCCTAATTAAAAAAGAACCTAATTCTTTAAATACTTTGAAAGCTTAATAATAACATTATTAGAAATTATAAACACACGCCTAAAACATTTACACTACATCGCCATCTTTTATTGAATCCACTCTTAAAGAATCTAACTTATGTCTATGTAATACAGACAGTACATACATAGAAACATTCACCCCAATATGCTGACTACTTATACAAACGTGAAAACATCAAATAACTTCCTACTAGACAGACACACATACACAATTACGAATACACATTATCATTCGATGCCCGCAAGGAAAAATTTGAATTTTGACAAACTTACATACATATAGAATTATCTACGGTTTTAATGCAAATGATACATGACTGACCAATGAGAATCAAACCAGAACATCTGTCTTTTTATCTGTTTTCTCTAAATAAGCTTTAATAAAAGGGAAACATGTTAAATTTATAAACGTTTCCTATTTGTTCTTAACATCCAGTCGGATTCCGATCCATATTTGATATTACATTTGATCTTTTTTCTTTTCGTCTCCCTCTCTCATCTTCTGATCTTTAAGATTATATCGTCTATTGTGTGTGTATGTCATCACAAAATGTATACTCTTTTCCGGTGTATCTTTAATATATTAGACATCCGAGAATATTCATATTTCTCTCACTTAAACCGTCTTTGACTCCCCTCTTTAAAACTTCTTTCTGTTAAATTTTAACCCCCCTTCATCTTTAGACCTTCCTGTTCTTCTCTCGTCTGTTACCCCTCCCTATAACTTTCATTTACTCTAACATTCGTCCCACACTCTCATACATACACTCTCACTAAATTTTATTTTTTATTCCCGGAGTTGTTGTTTTTTTTTTTTTTTTCTGTTTTCTTTTTGAATTTGTAGGTCTGATGAATTGGATCGTATTTACGATTCCAATGGAATAAATTATGACCATGGAATATTAGTATTTAAGCCTTTTTATTATATATATATATATATATATATATATATATATAGTAAGGTCCACACTGTACAATTTTCGGGGCCACTCGTAGTAGAGGGTTACGTTAAGGCAGCAGTTTATGGGGCTAGGAAGGGAAGATAACGGTTAACTAGACTTGGACAGGTTAAGATTGTTAAGAGCAGTGGTTCACGAGAAGCTGTTCGAGTGGAACCTACTTCTCATCGACGGTATATGGAGACAATGTGGGTCGTCTGCTACTACGTAAGTATCATGACGGGTCCTAGCTGTGCAAGTTAGGCCTGACGAACTCAAGGAATGTAGTTCGTCCGAGAAATTTCCATGGAAGTAGCGATAGAGCAGTGAGAGGGTCGCCACATCCCACCCGTGAGAGAGAGAGAGAGAGAGGATAGAAAATAATTCCATCACCCACAAGGACTCGGAGACGCTTTTGAACTCTATCGCGACTGGTAAGTGAGGACTTGTCAAATATCATAACAGTACTCGATTCTCGGCCTGGTCTGACTCTTGTAAAGCTAGAGGATATCCCGTGGAGTCAGGTACTTACTGGAGCGGTACAGGGAGCCGATCATTTTATCTGCCTGTCGAATGTACGAGTTCCACTTAAGGTCATGTGAGAGTTCCACTTAAGATCAGATGAGAGTTCCAATTAAGGTCATGTGAGAGTTCCATTTAAGGTCATGTGAGAGTTCCACTTATGGTCAGATGAGAGTTCCACTTAAGGTCAGATGAGAGTTCCACGTAAGGCCATGTGAGAGTTCCACTTAAGGTCAGATGAGAGTTCCACTAAAGGTCAGATGAGAGTTCCACAAGGTCATGTGATAGTTCCACTTAAGATCAGATGAGAGTTCCACTTAAGGTCAGATGAGAGTTCCACTTAAGGTCAGGTGAGAGTTTAAGGCCCAATAAGTTCTCAAAGTATGGTGCCTCTTCGAGGCGACATCCGTTCATTGCGACTGGATAATATAAATAGGAAGCTTTTCTCCAATAGAAAACATTTTTTAAAAAATCGGTCGTGTTTAGAACTCTTGGAAGAAGATTCCTGTTGAAAATTCGATCTTACAAAGAAGATATTCAAAAAAAAAAAAAGACGTTACTTTATAGGAATAAAATGTCGCTACCGACACTCGAGTTTGAACGTAGATCGCTAGTGAGCAAACACAGGCGATCCCATTATTGAATTAAGTAGATCACGTGACCATAATGGAAACGTATAAATAGAAAGTAGCGCGATGCCTAATGGATCATTTTTTTTCTAGTCGCTATACGGATCACTATTTCTACACTATCATCTATTAATATATGGATCGCTATTCTCTATACTATTCCACTATAATATTTCTCAATACTGGTCATTATACAGATTACTACACGGCTTACTAATCGATGGTTACTTTTCGAGCGAGTGTTATCGAGCAGGTACTATTAGTGCGAGTGCTATTCGTTGAACAATACTGGTGTCAGACAGACACCAGTATTATTCAACGGCGTTACTATAGTTGTATCTGCGATTACAAAGTCTCTACTACAACGAGCATTACGAAAGTGACAACGAGTATTTGTTGACATTACAAAAGTGGCAGCGAGTGTTCGTTGACATCACAAAAGACGTCAAGCTCAGATACCTCATTAAATGTTATATTATAATAAATGTAATTTTTTTTTTGTATTACTAATTATAATAAACTGTTTTGTTCGTGTTAATAAATAGACTGTACCCTTTTTTTGGTCATCAGAATTGAAGTGTGCCACGGAAGTTTGACTAGAGATTCAAGAGAGCCGTGGAACTTTGACTAGCGGTTCAAGAGTGACACAAAACTTAAACTATAGTTTCAAGTGTGCCATGAGAAAAAAAAATGTGGAAATCATTGAATTAAAGCTTAAACCTAATATAGATTATTGAATCAATTGCTTCTGAGGAAGTTAGTTCATTGTATATTTTATGCTATTGTTTTTAGTTGGCAAACCGATGCAACCTGGATTGGTTCTCATATTTGAATTTCAACTTCTACAACTCACTAATCAACATACTGGTTCAAGCTTGTTAATACCAACGCCTCGAAAGCGAATCTACACTCTTTAGTAAATCTCATTGTATTTTAAGGACTATAAAAACTACAGAAGGTAGTGATGGAAATCAAGACGAAAATTAGACATTAATTCCAAGAAGACAGAATGCATGGCTGTTAGCTAAAGGATGGGCCGAAAGCGAGAATTGCAAATCAGAGACATCAAGATAAGACAAGTGCGGAAATATCTGAGAAATGTTTTGACAGAGGACGGAAAGGGTCACAGTGAAATCTGAAAGCTTATTGGGATAGCCAAAGAAGCATTCCAAAATCTAAGCAGAATAGTAAGAAATAGGAAACAAAGAGAACTAAATTGCTATGAGATATCTGTTCTCCTTGTACGGCAGTGAATGATGGAAGATCTCCTCAAAGATGAAGAGAAGACATGCAGCAACAGAAATGTGGTTCTACAGAAATTTTTAAATATCTGGGAAGTGTTTTAACAGAAGACAATGGAAAGAGTGACACTGAAATCCGAAAGCTTATTGGCATAGCCAAAGAAACATTCCAAAATCTAAGCAGAATAGTAAGAAATAGGAAAGAAAGAAAAGAGAACTAAATTGCTATGGGATTTCTGTTCTCCTTGTATGGCAGTGAGTGATGGACGATCT
This sequence comes from Acanthosepion pharaonis, assembly GCA_903632075.3. NCBI lineage: Eukaryota > Metazoa > Mollusca > Cephalopoda > Sepiida > Sepiidae > Acanthosepion > Acanthosepion pharaonis. The sequence goes on from CAHIKZ030004539.1 coordinate 1,658,017, forward strand.
CCTCAAAGATGAAGAGAAGACTTGAAGCAACAGAAATGTGGTTCTACAGAAAGATGCTGAGTATACCGCGGACCAAACATGTGAGTAACGACGAAGTTTTGGAGAAAATGGAATCAAAATGATATTTATACTTAATATCAGGATGAGACAGTTGAGGAAGGAGGGCTTTGATAAAATGATACTCACGAGAGAGAGCAAGAGGAACAAGGGAAAACAACCCGTCGTACTTGATTGAGGGTGGAACAGAGCTTAAGAGAAATAACAGAAAGACAAAGTTTATTACGAGCTACAAAGAATAGGAAGTTGTCGAAAGCTATGAACGCCTACGTCCTGTGGAAACTCGGCACATATGGGGAGGGGAGAAGAAATGTATAATACCCCTGATGATGCCACTATTATCTTTCTTCCAATGTGCTCACCTTTTGTGGTCCGTTGAGGAAATTTACCCTTGTCAAATCAGTTTTATGCTGGACATTGTTGTATTCAGTTCATTTTTCATTCATCTGTTATATATTCAGGGACTGTTAGTTTGAAACATACGTTCATCATTCCAATTGGCTCCCCCAAAACAATGTTGGCTTATCATTGAACAATGGCTCACTACATCAAGGAGCTCCCAAACATATATAGATGCGATGCACAAATGGAAATGAAAACAAAAGTTTCAAAATCGGTTTACTACTTTATTAACAGTAACAATGAAAATGACAATAAAACATGGACACAAACACAATACTTAAAATTTTGTTTAGTTTCTTGTATATAGTTTTGTACTCATTTGTAAATACTCATTGGGGCGTTTTAGATTTGTTATTCTTATTCCCTTCCTCGCCACAGATAATGAATTGTACATATGGGGACTAGTTAGGACTTCATAGTGTTTCTGAGGCATTATTGTGGACTAGCAGCATGGCCAGGCGTTGCCCGTGCTTGATTCAAAAATCGTACAACTCATACAGCAATCGCTATCACTTGACTGAAAATATTTTTGCCCTTCCTTGCCTTTAAAGGAGTGCCCTTTGCCGTGCTGATGTTGCTACATGCCTTACTTCTTGCCTATCTCACACTGTGAATTTTTTCTAAACTCTATACTAAACATTAAATCTGTTACGAAAAAAGAACTAAACAAAATGAACACAAAACGATCAGCTTTTAAAATGGACTCGTAACTGGAAAAACCGAATGAAAAAATAATGTTAACAACAAATATGTTAGTTTTTTCACACCCAACCCAGTTCTGCGGAATCAGAATCAACGTTGAGTTTAAGCAAGCGAATGAGCCAATTGGAGTAAAGTTCCATGCAGATTTAAATTTTTCCCACCAGTGACGAATGCATCGATTTTTTTTGCATGCTAGCATGCTAGTTAACATTCGTGTCAGTCAGCTGTTGGCTCTCACGCTGGCCAATAGAATCTTACTGCCTATTCGTGGCAGCTAACTATAGGCTCTCACTCTGGCCAGTGGAAAATGGACGCAAACTACATGAAAACTGCCGTAGAAGCATGAAAAAATCGATTATTTCCACTATCGATGGAAGTTGGGAAATGCAAAGTCGGTGTTGGCCTTTCCGGCTAACTTGGAGCATGTGCATGTAAATTTTGGTGCAAATCCGTCGAAAATTGCGGCCGTGCATCCGTTACACACACACACATCCTGCCTTTTATAGAGATGAGGGAAGAATGGTAAGTAAGAATGCATTGTTTTGATGAAAGGAATATTGTTTCTATGCTTGGGTCAGTGTTTGTATCGAGCTAAGTTTAATGTTAAGACAGAAGAAGACCATCCCTTTCTCCATTCTTCTTTTGGTCTTGAGCCAAATTTGTACCTTTGTGTACAATAAATATTAACACAATACTTACAAATATGCGATGGTTGTACTCTAGATTACAACCTTTATGTCGTGGGTTGCTATTTAGGAATATCTTCTGTTCCCCATTGGTGTGAGGCTGGACGTTAGTCGCGGCACAACTTGTTCTAACACTTTCTCAAATCGGGACCACTGCTCTAATATACAAAGGACACTAATTCATCTCGTGTATCTGGTCGCTAGGCGAGGGTACTATTTAAATCCCTAAAATGAAATTACTGATGCTATGGATCTGGACTTTGGTCAACCCTCTGTCAGGTCGGAACTACTTCCTTAACGTACCACGGCCACTGGCTCAACCGGGTTATCTGATCGCGAGGCGAGAGGTTCTATCTAAATCCCTATGACGAAATTACTGATGGGCGTTGGTCGACTCGTTCCAACTCTTTGTCAAGGTCCGGACTACACCCCTAAGGTACCAAGGACACTAACTCATATAAGTTGTCTGATCGCTACTCGAGGTTTTCTAAAACCCTATAAACGAACTTACTGAAAAGTCGACCTAGTAAAGCATTTCTTATACAGAATGTTTTTCTATACACCACGATTTTCGTTTTTGAAATAGCAGAAATTAAATATTTATATTTATTAATTTCCTTGTTAGCGGATGGCATATGCAAAATTATATTATGAATATTATTGATTTTTTCCTTGTTTGTTTGTTTGTTTTTATTATTATTATTGTTGGGGCGCACCCACCTTCTAACTAGTAATGGACTGGTCCCTCTTATATAAGTCAGCTCTGGAGAGAGAGTGACAGAGCGTCAGAGAGAGAGTCAGCGTTAGCAGTCCAGATAAGCTTACCCGGTACATACCGTTGGACTCTAGACTTTGGATATTGTTTCGTACTAACCAACCTTCGTTCTACTAATCACTCTATTGTTAATTGCTTTTATGAATATACCAGTATTTTCCTCTACAACTGTGTTTGTCTTGATTCATACACCGACACGCGGGAACCTCACAACATCTCAACAATTATTATTATTATTATTATTATTTCGCCCCAGACAAGGCGATAAAGCCACTAAAACGCAAATAATTCAAAATTATTTGTACTTTATTTTTTTAAGAATAAAGTTGATAAGCAAAAACGGACATTATTTATGACTCAACCTAACAGTACTGTTTTTTTAATCATTTAACCCCAATCAAGGCAATGACCCCACTAGGATGCAAGGGGGTTACTGAGTGTTGGGGAATATGAGAAAACTAATATTAATGAGCGAGGACAATAAAAGAACAAGAATTAAGAAGACATTGCATTTAAATTTTCGAAAAGAAAAAAAATGATTTTAAAAGATCTGAAAATACTATTGTGTATAACATTCCGACGATTAATGACCAAAGTTCAAACGAAAATTCCTCGCAGATTCCTACAATTTATTTATAAAAAAACATTAAGAAAATTTATTCTACGAAGGCGATGCTAAATGCACCAAAAAATTATGATATTTCATCTAATATATTAGTTTATGCACATTGGAATAAAACTGATTAAATTATAAATACCTTATAGTGTTCCAGTAATCTTAGAATTCTTTAGAAATGCGTGATTTTCATTAAAATCCATTATTAAAAAATACAGTAAACTAGGATTTAATAAATAAAAGAAGTCCTTCGCTAGCCACCACGAGTTTTTTTCCAGGTCCTTACTGTAATAAGGAACCAGCAATATTTACAAATATATTCTAATTTGCCAGACGCTAACAGTTTTCTTTAATTCGAATTTTTACGTCAATATTTGAATCCAACCTAAAAGAATTGATCGCGTTTTGCTGACTTTCTTGGTGTATAGTGTAATGACTTTTCCTGTTGTCGATCGTTAAAAGTTGACAGCTCCTTTTTATTTCTCCCCCCCCCCCGCCTTTTAATCGAGTTCACCCCAAGGAAGTCAATAAATGCCGCCAAGTGGTTAATGGACGTGGAAGAGTTAGAAACAGGAACATCGCTAAGGAACGGGAACAAAAGAAGAGCAATCAGGGGGAGAGCAGATAGCGATTGACATTGCATTTAATTTTTTTTTTTTTTTGCAGATTAAAATTGACTGGAAAGCACGGAGCCGGGAGGGAGTTCCACAAGCGAGAATAAAGAAGAGAGATATTTATTCTGCTATGTACAGAAAATGTGGCACAAGGCCAAAATGGGGAATGGAGGAAAAGGACGGTCTTGTTCTGTCTTAACGTTAAACTTAGCTAGCCGCAAAAAGTGACCCAAGCATAAAACAATATTCCTTACACCAAAACAACACATTCTTATTTACCTTTCTTACTACGAGGGTCATTCAATAAATAAGGTGAATTTTTCGGTATACGGACTTCTAATACAGATAGAAGCTTACTTTTTGTTATTTATTTATTTATTTATTTTTGTTTTACTTTAGTAAAAAGTTCATTCACCCTAAGGTATTCTATTGATAATTATAATTTTGGATATAAATGAGATTTAGGGAAAAACTCTCTGCCAAAAAAGTGACTCACTTATTTCCTGCAACTAGTAATCAATAGAAACATAACCAAACAGCTTTAAATAAAAAATAATAGAGGTATAATTTATTTATAATAGGTAATATAGTTCGAAATATTTAATAATCTATGAGTGCTCCTTTATTTTGAATAACCTTTTCAACCCTTTTTGGCATTGATTTGATTAGGTTCTAGCAATTCTCATCTCCAAGCATTGAATTCCATTCGGATATGAAATTCACAATCAAATCCTCTTTGTTGCTCAACTGCTTTCTCGAGAACCTGTACTTTATAATGCTCCATAAGTATTCTATGGGGTTGAGGTCAGGAGATTGGGGCGGCCTTGTCATAACACTCACCTGCTTCTCATCAAAGTATTCCTTCATCAATTTTGATTTGTGACAGGGAGCATTATCCTGCATAAAAATGAGCTTGGTGGGGTCGATTTTCACCCTTTCGGCAGACGGGAGAAGACAAGACTCTAAAATTCCCTTGTACAGCTCGCTCCTGAGGGTCTTTTCAATAGGTTTTAAGAAAAGAAAAGCATCCCCAGAACATTATACTGAACGGATGCTTGACAGTACTTACTGCTAAATTCAAAGAGCTTTCAAAGCTTCTTCTTCGGATTTTAGATCGCTTATCCTTTGAATTTAGCTCAACTTTCGTTTCATCGGAGAAGAGAACATTTAGTAAAAAAAAAAACTCAGGTGAGTCACTTTTATCGAACAGCACTGTACAAATATATTTACAAGAAACTAAAAAAAAAATGTCAGTAATAAGCCCCACCCACAATCCTTAAATGTGGCAGAAACATCAGTTCACTGGACGATACGGGACTTTAATAATATAAAATATTCATTCATCCCAAGCACTTCCACAAACATGCACATGAATAGTGAAGAGCTCATTTGAACATTTGCCATGAAATTATTTATTGAAAAGGCCCAGGGAAGGAACTGTACGGCGTTTGGGAAGTGACTGAATCTGAGATGCCAGCTCAGGACCAATAATATTGCTGATTCTTCTTTGGATTGTATCAAGAATCTCTAAAATATATATATATATATATATATATATATATATATATATATATATATTCTTGACACATTTGATTCTCTAAATACATATATATATATATATATATATATATATATATATATATATATATATACATATATATATATTTAGACATTCTTGATACATTTGATTCTCTAAATATATATATATATATATATATATATATTCTTGATAAATTTGATTCTCTAAATATAGATTTATGAATATATATATATACATACGTATATATATATATATATATATATATAGAGAGAGAGAGCGAGAGAGAGAGACATTCTTGATACATTTGATTCTCTAAATATATATATATATATATATATATATATATACCTAAAAAACGGGAAATTTTGAAGTGCGTATTGCCAGACATGTGTGCATGTGGCATCACTGCGAGACAGTGACCTTGAGCAAGTAAACATTTCGCCATTTAGAATTCAAGATGAAATTCACAGTATCCCAGCTGAGTCGCTTTCTCGACTGACTGTTCGGTTCAACTCTCTGTCTACGGACGGGGGGGAACCCGGAGGAGTCTACGCCGAAGGGCGGAGTCCCCTTTGGGGCGGTAAAACCGGCCCTGAACCCGTTTATACGGGTTCAATGGGCATCTTTTTGGCCGAGCCCATGGGCTCGGAATGCCCACGTTAAAAAGGCCTTGTGCCACATGACACCCTCGTGGGGGGGGGGTGACTGAATATCGTCAATGAGGAATCTCAACAGCAGATTTCAAGAATGCCTTCGCACAGGAGGACACCATCTACAGGACGTAATTTAAAAAAATGAAAATTCCATCATTGTTTCTTAAATGGCATGTTTTAAGGTTTTAATTACTATGAATAAAATATTTTTCTTCCTTCACTCTTGGTTTTATTGGATTGTTAAAAAGTTCCCGTTTTTGGGTCACCCTATATATTGTCATGGGTCCTTACCTATAACTACAGATTGAACACTTTCTAACACTATATATACTACGCCTCTCAAGAGAGAGGGTCGAATCGAGTCAAGCCGATAGTAGTTCACTCCAAACCAGACTGACAGTCATACTAACACCCTCCACATCTTGTATAATTATTTCGTGTAATATACCTTCGTTATTTCTATTCTTGTATTCCTGTTGTTCTTTCTTGGTCACAACCTGGACCATAACACTAAGTCACTTTAATATCTATCTATCTATCTATCTATCTATCTATATTACTTTAATATCTATTTATCTGTCATGGGTCCTTACCTATAACTACAGAATGAATTCTTCCTAACACTATGTATACTACGCCTCTCCAAAGAGAGGGTCGAATCGAGCCGATAGTAGTTCACTCCAAACCAGACTGACAGTCATACTAACACCTTCCACATCTTGTATTATTATTTCGTGTAATATACCTTCGTTATTTCTACTCTTGTATTCGTGTTGTTCTTCCTTGGTCCTTATCTGGACCATAACATATATATATATATATATATATATATATATATATATCAGTTATTACTTTGTTCTATTCCAAAATGTCATTTACGACTAAATCTAGCCAGCTCAACTGTAAATTGGTGAGACTTCATCGCTAGTCTTGTACTGCGTTTAAATTCCTTAGTTAAAACTTTTTTTTTCGCGAGTCAAAAATGGTATAACAGATAATGACTTGGAATTGTTAATCGAAAAAGCCTAGTAACAATTCCAGTTGATTTCATTATATTCCCTTACTCGCAAATACCCTTGGGAAAAGTATGAATCCACCATTTCTTCCCCAGCTATGAGTTAATTAGTAAGAAGACGAGTATCACTAAAACCATTATTATCTCAAAAAAATAAGATAAAAATGTGTGCGAAATATTTTGGTCATGGCCGATGTGATCCACCAGTGATTTGATTAAATCTTATATTAAATCAAAGGACGTTAAATTGAGGTTTTACTCTACTGTCCTCATCCTCAGAAAGGGATGTAGTGAAGGTAACGAGATAGATAGATAGATAGATAGATAGATAGATAGATAGATAGATAGATAGATAGATAAAAACAGACGTAGATAGCCAAATAGCTAGCTAGCTAGCTAGCTAGCTAGCTAAATAACAACAGACGTAGATAGCTACATAGCTAGCTAACTAGCTAGCTAGCTAGCTAGATAGATAGATAGATAGATAGATAGATAGATAGATAGATAGATAACCACAGACGTAGATAGCTACATAGCTAGCTACATAGATAGATAGATAGATAGATAGATAGATAGATAGATAGATAGATAGATAGATAGATAACAATAGGCTGAGATAGATAGATAGATAGATAGATAGATAACCACAGACGTAGATAGCTACATAGCTAGCTACATACATAGATAGATAGATAGATAGATAGATAGATAGATAGATAGATAACAACAGGCTGAGATAGATAGATAGATAGATAGATAGATAGATAGATAGATAGATAGATATTGATATCCTGCTAAAAGAAATTAAAAAAAAAAACAGCCAACCAACAACGTATTAGCAAATTTCAACATTCTAGCAAAAATTGTAACCCCTCTTTTAGGAACACCGATCGATTCACACCATAAAAATGCTGATGACCTCTTCAACAAATTGAGCAAACCTAAATAGTAAAAAATAAAGTCATGGCTACCTTAGACATTAAATCATTATATACGAACATACTAGCTGACCAATATTTGAATTTTCTAACGATCAATGGTGTCTTATTCGAGTTGCATGTTACAGTCATCAGAGACCGGCTCATCTACATTGTGATTATTGATCCGAGGAGACTTTGATTCTAGTTGAATCGTTCCCCGTTGCCTCGTCAATATACATTACTAAAAGTTCAAACTGTTTATTCTATATCCACTGCTTTGCCAGGGCTTTTTAGTCGGTATCACCTCGAGCAAATGCAGTACAGCTACTAACACGCAAGAGGTTACAGGGTGTAGAGGAGTTAGGAAGAGAAACATTATTAATGAGGAGAAAGAGAAAAGAGCAAACAGGTAGACAGCAGATAGCGATTGACGTTGCATTTAAAATGTTGCAGATTAAAGTCGGTTGGAAAGCATGGAGATGGGACAACGTTCCACAAGCGAGAAGTGCGGAATATGAAACTGTTAGCATAGAAGTTATGACTACATCTAGCTAGCTCAACTGTAAATTGATGAGATCTTGCTGCTAGTCTAGTGTTGTACTTAAATTCATATAGTCTAGGTACCATAGCGAAGAGCTCATCCAAAAAATTGTATAAATGAATTTATAAATAGGGAACAGAGGCAACCTTTTGGGCTTTGGGAAAGTGACTGAAGCCGAGCTGCCAGATTAGGATCAATAATATTGCTGATTCTTCTTTTCGATTTTATGAAGGAACGCCAAGAAAAAATCATATATGGCAGCAATATTCCTTTGGTCATGGCCGATGTGATCCACCAGTGATTTGATTAAATCTTATATTAAATCGAAGGACGTTAAATTGAGGTTTTACTCTACTGTCCTCATCTTCAGAAAGGGACGTAGTGAAGGTAACGAGACATAGATAGATAGATAGATAGATAAGAACAGGCTGAGATAGATAGATAGATAGATAGATAGATAGATAGATATTGATTTTACTTTGTGAAACCATTTTGCAGGCGACAGCTATTTTGCCGTTTATACTCAATTATCTGCGGTAGACCAGTTGCCATCCAAGGCTATAGAACCTGGTCTGTCCTGTTATTTACCCATGGCTGGGGAGAGAAGAAGAATATTCATACCTTTCCCAGGGGTATTAGTACGTAAGTGAATGCAATGGATTCGACTGGAATTCGAACTCGACTCTGCGATTCCTCAATCCGAGCCGCTATCCATTACTCCACCGTTTATGCTGCTGGATCTAAAAGTTGCAGAAAACCAAGTCTAGCCATATATTAACTCATTCCTCGTTTTCCTCGTGCTCTCTTTATTTAGTACGATCTCTTGGCTGGTAAATATTAATTTCAATCTCTCTGATTGTCTATTCAAACATTTATTTTATAATATATATATATATATATATATTTATATATATATATATATATATATATATATATATATATATATATATATATATATATATATTACTATGACATCAAACTTATACAAAATACCATATGGTTTTTCAATTTTACTTTCATAAATCCCTAGAGGACTAAAAAAAATGAAAGAAACTGTTTCAAATTTATCTTTTAATTATTCGAAAATCATGAAAGGTTGACATGTACTTTGGAACTTAATGTGGACTCGATGAATGCTGTTTTAGCATTTATCTAACTTCGTTCAGTGGTTTCGTTAAGTCGGGGGAACGTTAAGTTGAGGTTTTATTGTAGTGAATTCATATCAGAAAAACTTAAAGGAACAAAATAACTGTTATGGTAATTTACCCACGCATAGGTAAATAGGAGCAGGTACTGCCTTTTGGGGAGGGGAAACTTCCAGCAGTCAGCTCTGACAGTCGGACCGAACATTCTTGCTGTAACACTCTCGTTTGTATATGTTCTGTTGTGGTGTCCTCCCTCTAAGAGTCTATGTTAGACTCTTCCGCCTACTATAAGTTTAGTAGGAGAGAAGGAACAGTGAACAGTGAATGTATTGAGCGCTAGTCCACTCGGTGTTCGCTGTTCACTGCTGTTATAGAGGATCACACCTATTCTATAGTTAATAGACTCTCTCTCCTATAATAACTAGGAGTCAGTCAGTCGCTCAAGTCTTAACCGGCTGTTCGGTTTAACTCTCTGCCTTCGGGCGGGGAGGAACCCGAAGGAGGCTACGCCGAAGGACGTATTCTCTTTCGGGGAGGTAAACCGACCCTGAACCCGTTTATACGGGTTCAATGGGCATATTTTTGGCCGAGCCCACGGGCTCGGAGCGCCCACGGGCTCGGAGCGCCCACGTTAAAAAGGCCTTGTGCCACATGACGCCCTCGTGGGGGGATGACTGAATATCGTGAGTCAGTCAGTCAGTCGATGCCGGACGACAGTTAGTCGAATACTAAAGTATCAGCCACCACAACTAGATTACTCTGCGTCATTACCTATTATATCAAGTTTCTAACGTTTTGTACGTCGAACCTATTTTAGGACCGACTTAGTACAAATACAAGCCTCCACTGTGAAATCACTCCACAACAACTGTTCACTGTTCCTTCTCTCCTACTAAATTTATAGTAGCCGGAAGAGTTTAACATAGACTGTGAGAGGGTGGACACCGCAACATGGTATTACTTTTTCTGTGAATATATTTGTTTAACTCAATTCCTCTCCTTGTGTGGGTAAGGCGAAAACCCCTTCATTAATAATTTATTAAATAGGTTTGACTCTATTTATAAGGAAAAAGATACAGTAATACTTTTATGCTGGATACCGGGCCATATTGGTATACAAGTAAATGGAAAATGGCCGAGTAATCTCTGAACATGGCTCCCTCTAAAGTAATTTTGCCTCACACGGACTTCAGACCCTGCATAAATAGGACCATTATGGAACAACTGCGATAACAACAAACTTTTCAATATTCAACCTATCTGCCAAGAATCTTATACAGTCAAACACATCCTACTAAACTGCCATAATCACCGACGAATCCGTAGTAAACACTACAAAATCAGATAACCAAAAGGTTCTATTCGAAAATACTAATCCAAGTAACATCATAAATTTCCTCATCTTTGTCACCATTTTTATTACAACGTTTCGACCGTTGTACGCTACGGCCTTCTTCAGGTGGTTAGAATGTCGAACTGAACCCTTTATTTCGCTCACGTGCCATGTTTTAATAGATGTCAGTTATCAGTTATCTCCTGTTAATTTCCCTCTGAGCCTTAACCAGATATTGAACTCACACTCTTTGGGTCCTGTCACTGGATCTAACTAACGCCTTTATCCACTGTTCCATGTGTCCTTGTAATAAATATAGCGACAAAGATGAGGACAATAGTCCGAATAATGTAAATAATGTACATAATACCTCATCTCAGAAATATAGACAGATACTGAAGGGCCAAAACGTTGTAATAAATATGGCGACAAAGATGAAGACAATAGTCCGAATAATGTAAATAATGTACATAATACCTCATCTTAGAAATATAGACAGATACTGAAGGACCGAAATGTTGTAATAAATATGGCAACAAAGATGAAGACAATAGTCCGAATAATGTAAATAATGTACATAATACCTCATCTCAGAAATATAGACAGATACTGAAGGGCCGAAACGTTGTAATAAATATGGCGACAAAGATGAGGACAATAGTCTGAATAATGTAAATAATGTACATAATACCTCATGTCAGAAATATAGACAGATACTGAAAGGCCGAAACGTTGTAATAAATATGGCGACAAATATGAGGACAATAGTCTGAATAATGTAAATAATGTACATAATACGTCATCTCAGAAATATAGACAGATACTGAAGGGCCGAAACGTTGTAATAAATATGGCGACAAATATGAGGACAATAGTCTGAATAATGTAAATAATGTACATAATACGTCATCTCAGAAATATAGACAGATACTGAAGGGCCGAAACGTTGTAATAAATATGGCGACAAATATGAGGACAATAGTCTGAATAATGTAAATAATGTACATAATACGTCATCTCAGAAATATAGACAGATACTGAAGGGCCGAAACGTTGTAATAAATATGGCGACAAATATGAGGACAATAGTCTGAATAATGTAAATAATGTACATAATACGTCATCTCAGAAATATAGACAGATACTGAAGGGCCGAAACGTTGTAATAAATATGGCGACAAATATGAGGACAATAGTCTGAATAATGTAAATAATGTACATAATACGTCATCTCAGAAATATAGACAGATACTGAAGGGCCGAAACGTTGTAATAAATATGGCGACAAATATGAGGACAATAGTCTGAATAATGTAAATAATGTACATAATACGTCATCTCAGAAATATAGACAGATACTGAAAGGCCGAAACGTTGTAATAAATATGGCGACAAATATGAGGACAATAGTCTGAATAATGTAAATAATGTACATAATACGTCATCTCAGAAATATAGACAGATACTGAAGGGCCGAAACGTTGTAATAAATATGGCGACAAATATGAGGACAATAGTCTGAATAATGTAAATAATGTACATAATACGTCATCTCAGAAATATAGACAGATACTGAAGGGCCGAAACGTTGTAATAAATATGGCGACAAAGATGAGGACAATAGTCCGAATAATGTAAATAATGTACATAATACGTCATCTCAGAAATATAGACAGATACTGAAGGGCCGAAACGTTGTAATAAATATGGCAACAAAGATGAGGACAATAGTCTGAATAATGTAAATAATGTACATAAAACCTCATCTCAGAAATATAGACAGATACTGAAGGGCCGAAACGTTGTAATAAATATGGCGACAAATATGAGGACAATAGTCTGAATAATGTAAATAATGTACATAATACGTCATCTCAGAAATATAGACAGATACTGAAAGGCCGAAACGTTGTAATAAATATGGCGACAAATATGAGGACAATAGTCTGAATAATGTAAATAATGTACATAATACGTCATCTCAGAAATATAGACAGATACTGAAGGGCCGAAACGTTGTAATAAATATGGCGACAAATATGAGGACAATAGTCTGAATAATGTAAATAATGTACATAATACGTCATCTCAGAAATATAGACAGATACTGAAGGGCCGAAACGTTGTAATAAATATGGCGACAAAGATGAGGACAATAGTCCGAATAATGTAAATAATGTACATAATACGTCATCTCAGAAATATAGACAGATACTGAAAGGCCGAAACGTTGTAATAAATATGGCGACAAATATGAGGACAATAGTCTGAATAATGTAAATAATGTACATAATACGTCATCTCAGAAATATAGACAGATACTGAAAGGCCGAAACGTTGTAATAAATATGGCGACAAATATGAGGACAATAGTCTGAATAATGTAAATAATGTACATAATACGTCATCTCAGAAATATAGACAGATACTGAAGGGCCGAAACGTTGTAATAAATATGGCGACAAATATGAGGACAATAGTCTGAATAATGTAAATAATGTACATAATACGTCATCTCAGAAATATAGACAGATACTGAAAGGCCGAAACGTTGTAATAAATATGGCGACAAATATGAGGACAATAGTCTGAATAATGTAAATAATGTACATAATACGTCATCTCAGAAATATAGACAGATACTGAAGGGCCGAAACGTTGTAATAAATATGGCGACAAATATGAGGACAATAGTCTGAATAATGTAAATAATGTACATAATACGTCATCTCAGAAATATAGACAGATACTGAAGGGCCGAAACGTTGTAATAAATATGGCGACAAAGATGAGGACAATAGTCCGAATAATGTAAATAATGTACATAATACCTCATCTCAGAAATATAGACAGATACTGAAGGGCCGAAACGTTGTAATAAATATGGCGACAAAGATGAGGACAATAGTCTGAATAATGTAAATAATGTACATAATACCTCATGTCAGAAATATAGACAGATACTGAAAGGCCGAAACGTTGTAATAAATATGGCAACAAAGATGAAGACAATAGTCCGAATAATGTAAATAATGTACATAATACCTCATGTCAGAAATATAGACAGATACTGAAGGGCCGAAACGTTGTAATAAATATGGCGACAAATATGAGGACAATAGTCCGAATAATGCAAATAATGTACATAATACCTCATGTCAGAAATATAGACAGATACTGAAGGGCCGAAACGTTGTAATAAATATGGCGACAAATATGAGGACAATAGTCCGAATAATGCAAATAATGTACATAATACCTCATGTCAGAAATATAGACAGATACTGAAGGGCCGAAACGTTGTAATAAATATGGCGACAAATATGAGGACAATAGTCCGAATAATGCAAATAATGTACATAATACCTCATGTCAGAAATATAGACAGATACTGAAGGGCCGAAACGTTGTAATAAATATGGCGACAAATATGAGGACAATAGTCTGAATAATGTAAATAATGTACATAATACGTCATCTCAGAAATATAGACAGATACTGAAGGGCCGAAACGTTGTAATAAATATGGCGACAAAGATGAGGACAATAGTCCGAATAATGTAAATAATGTACATAATACGTCATCTCAGAAATATAGACAGATACTGAAAGGCCGAAACGTTGTAATAAATATGGCGACAAATATGAGGACAATAGTCTGAATAATGTAAATAATGTACATAATACGTCATCTCAGAAATATAGACAGATACTGAAAGGCCGAAACGTTGTAATAAATATGGCGACAAATATGAGGACAATAGTCTGAATAATGTAAATAATGTACATAATACGTCATCTCAGAAATATAGACAGATACTGAAGGGCCGAAACGTTGTAATAAATATGGCGACAAATATGAGGACAATAGTCTGAATAATGTAAATAATGTACATAATACGTCATCTCAGAAATATAGACAGATACTGAAGGGCCGAAACGTTGTATTAAATATGGCGACAAAGATGAGGACAATAGTCCGAATAATGTAAATAATGTACATAATACGTCATCTCAGAAATATAGACAGATACTGAAAGGCCGAAACGTTGTAATAAATATGGCGACAAAGATGAGGACAATAGTCCGAATAATGTAAATAATGTACATAATACCTCATCTCAGAAATATAGACAGATACTGAAAGGCCGAAACGTTGTAATAAATATGGCGACAAAGATGAAGACAATAGTCTGAATAATGTAAATAATGTACATAATACCTCATGTCAGAAATATAGACAGATACTGAAAGGCCGAAACGTTGTAATAAATATGGCAACAAAGATGAGGACAATAGTCCGAATAATGTAAATAATGTACATAATACCTCATCTCAAAAATATAGACAGATACTGAAGGGCCGAAACGTTGTAATAAATATGGCGACAAATATGAGGACAATAGTCCGAATAATGCAAATAATGTACATAATACCTCATGTCAGAAATATAGACAGATACTGAAGGGCCGAAACGTTGTAATAAATATGGCGACAAATATGAGGACAATAGTCCGAATAATGTAAATAATGTACATAATACCTCATCTCAGAAATATAGACAGATACTGAAGGGCCGAAACGTTGTAATAAATATGGCGACAAATATGAGGACAATAGTCTGAATAATGTAAATAATGTACATAATACGTCATCTCAGAAATATAGACAGATACTGAAGGGCCGAAACGTTGTAATAAATATGGCGACAAAGATGAGGACAATAGTCCGAATAATGTAAATAATGTACATAATACGTCATCTCAGAAATATAGACAGATACTGAAAGGCCGAAACGTTGTAATAAATATGGCGACAAATATGAGGACAATAGTCTGAATAATGTAAATAATGTACATAATACGTCATCTCAGAAATATAGACAGATACTGAAAGGCCGAAACGTTGTAATAAATATGGCGACAAATATGAGGACAATAGTCTGAATAATGTAAATAATGTACATAATACGTCATCTCAGAAATATAGACAGATACTGAAGGGCCGAAACGTTGTAATAAATATGGCGACAAATATGAGGACAATAGTCTGAATAATGTAAATAATGTACATAATACGTCATCTCAGAAATATAGACAGATACTGAAGGGGCCGAAACGTTGTAATAAATATGGCGACAAAGATGAGGACAATAGTCCGAATAATGTAAATAATGTACATAATACCTCATCTCAGAAATATAGACAGATACTGAAAGGGCCGAAACGTTGTAATAAATATGGCGACAAAGATGAGGACAATAGTCCGAATAATGTAAATAATGTACATAATACCTCATGTCAGAAATATAGACAGATACTGAAAGGCCGAAACGTTGTAATAAATATGGCAACAAAGATGAAGACAATAGTCCGAATAATGTAAATAATGTACATAATACCTCATGTCAGAAATATAGACAGATACTGAAGGGCCGAAACGTTGTAATAAATATGGCGACAAATATGAGGACAATAGTCCGAATAATGCAAATAATGTACATAATACCTCATGTCAGAAATATAGACAGATACTGAAGGGCCGAAACGTTGTAATAAATATGGCGACAAATATGAGGACAATAGTCCGAATAATGCAAATAATGTACATAATACCTCATGTCAGAAATATAGACAGATACTGAAGGGCCGAAACGTTGTAATAAATATGGCGACAAATATGAGGACAATAGTCCGAATAATGCAAATAATGTACATAATACCTCATGTCAGAAATATAGACAGATACTGAAGGGCCGAAACGTTGTAATAAATATGGCGACAAATATGAGGACAATAGTCTGAATAATGTAAATAATGTACATAATACGTCATCTCAGAAATATAGACAGATACTGAAGGGCCGAAACGTTGTAATAAATATGGCGACAAAGATGAGGACAATAGTCCGAATAATGTAAATAATGTACATAATACGTCATCTCAGAAATATAGACAGATACTGAAAGGCCGAAACGTTGTAATAAATATGGCGACAAATATGAGGACAATAGTCTGAATAATGTAAATAATGTACATAATACGTCATCTCAGAAATATAGACAGATACTGAAAGGCCGAAACGTTGTAATAAATATGGCGACAAATATGAGGACAATAGTCTGAATAATGTAAATAATGTACATAATACGTCATCTCAGAAATATAGACAGATACTGAAGGGCCGAAACGTTGTAATAAATATGGCGACAAATATGAGGACAATAGTCTGAATAATGTAAATAATGTACATAATACGTCATCTCAGAAATATAGACAGATACTGAAAGGCCGAAACGTTGTAATAAATATGGCGACAAAGATGAGGACAATAGTCTGAATAATGTAAATAATGTACATAATACGTCATCTCAGAAATATAGACAGATACTGAAGGGCCGAAACGTTGTAATAAATATGGCGACAAAGATGAGGACAATAGTCTGAATAATGTAAATAATGTACATAATACGTCATCTCAGAAATATAGACAGATACTGAAGGGCCGAAACGTTGTAATAAATATGGCGACAAAGATGAGGACAATAGTCCGAATAATGTAAATAATGTACATAATACCTCATCTCAGAAATATAGACAGATACTGAAGGGCCGAAACGTTGTAATAAATATGGCGACAAAGATGAGGACAATAGTCTGAATAATGTAAATAATGTACATAATACCTCATGTCAGAAATATAGACAGATACTGAAAGGCCGAAACGTTGTAATAAATATGGCAACAAAGATGAAGACAATAGTCCGAATAATGTAAATAATGTACATAATACCTCATGTCAGAAATATAGACAGATACTGAAGGGCCGAAACGTTGTAATAAATATGGCGACAAATATGAGGACAATAGTCCGAATAATGCAAATAATGTACATAATACCTCATGTCAGAAATATAGACAGATACTGAAGGGCCGAAACGTTGTAATAAATATGGCGACAAATATGAGGACAATAGTCCGAATAATGTAAATAATGTACATAATACCTCATGTCAGAAATATAGACAGATACTGAAGGGCCGAAACGTTGTAATAAATATGGCGACAAATATGAGGACAATAGTCTGAATAATGTAAATAATGTACATAATACGTCATCTCAGAAATATAGACAGATACTGAAAGGCCGAAACGTTGTAATAAATATGGCGACAAAGATGAGGACAATAGTCCGAATAATGTAAATAATGTACATAATACGTCATCTCAGAAATATAGACAGATACTGAAAGGCCGAAACGTTGTAATAAATATGGCGACAAATATGAGGACAATAGTCTGAATAATGTAAATAATGTACATAATACGTCATCTCAGAAATATAGACAGATACTGAAAGGCCGAAACGTTGTAATAAATATGGCGACAAAGATGAGGACAATAGTCCGAATAATGTAAATAATGTACATAATACCTCATCTCAGAAATATAGACAGATACTGAAGGGCCGAAACGTTGTAATAAATATGGCGACAAAGATGAGGACAATAGTCCGAATAATGTAAATAATGTACATAATACCTCATGTCAGAAATATAGACAGATACTGAAGGGCCGAAACGTTGTAATAAATATGGCGACAAAGATGAGGACAATAGTCTGAATAATGTAAATAATGTACATAATACCTCATGTCAGAAATATAGACAGATACTGAAAGGCCGAAACGTTGTAATAAATATGGCAACAAAGATGAAGACAATAGTCCGAATAATGTAAATAATGTACATAATACCTCATGTCAGAAATATAGACAGATACTGAAGGGCCGAAACGTTGTAATAAATATGGCGACAAATATGAGGACAATAGTCCGAATAATGCAAATAATGTACATAATACCTCATGTCAGAAATATAGACAGATACTGAAGGGCCGAAACGTTGTAATAAATATGGCGACAAATATGAGGACAATAGTCCGAATAATGCAAATAATGTACATAATACCTCATGTCAGAAATATAGACAGATACTGAAGGGCCGAAACGTTGTAATAAATATGGCGACAAAGATGAGGACAATAGTCCGAATAATACCGAAAATAATGTACATAATACCTCA
Organism: Acanthosepion pharaonis; assembly: GCA_903632075.3. Lineage (NCBI taxonomy): Eukaryota > Metazoa > Mollusca > Cephalopoda > Sepiida > Sepiidae > Acanthosepion > Acanthosepion pharaonis. The sequence goes on from CAHIKZ030004539.1 coordinate 1,677,099, forward strand.
TGTCAGAAATATAGACAGATACTGAAGGGCCGAAACGTTGTAATAAATATGGCGACAAAGATGAGGACACTAGTCTGAATAATGTAAATAATGTACATAATACCTCATGTCAGAAATATAGACAGATACTGAAAGGCCGAAACGTTGTAATAAATATGGCAACAAAGATGAAGACAATAGTCCGAATAATGTAAATAATGTACATAATACCTCATGTCAGAAATATAGACAGATACTGAAAGGCCGAAACGTTGTAATAAATATGGCGACAAAGATGAGGACAATAGTCTGAATAATGTAAATAATGTACATAATACCTCATCTCAGAAATATAGACAGATACTGAAAGGCCGAAACGTTGTAATAAATATGGCGACAAAGATGAAGACAATAGTCCGAATA
>CAHIKZ030004539.1:1682500-1837500 GCA_903632075.3 Acanthosepion pharaonis
CTGTTTTTCTTTAAATTAAATTATTCGCTCTGACTTAATATTGAGCTCTCAGGATTTTATCCTCCTTGGGATTATCCATACGGATTACCAAGATTTTCGTTACTTAAATGTATATATATATATATATATATATATATATATACGATGAGAACGAATTCTCACATTCTTACATATTTTTGTTGCAATATCCCAAAATAATAGATAGATAGATAGATAGATAGATAGATAGATAGATAGATAGATAGATAATATTAGTGGTAAATATACACATACATATGCAAAATATATAAATATATATACATACATGCATACGCATACATATATATATTTGTATAAAAAATAATTCCAAGAGGATAGAATCCAGGTAGAACTCAATGTCCAGGACAGAGTAAGGATATAATAAAAAGGCTTAAACACTAATATTCCATGGTCATAATTTATTCCATTGGTGGAATCTTTATTTTTACGATTCCAATGGAATAAATTATGACCATGGAATATTAGTGTTTAAGCCTTTTATTATATTTTTTTTATTATATATATATATATATATATATATATATATATATATATATATATATATATAACCTCCAACTCTTATTATCTCAATTCTATCAAGTCATCTTGCGAAAGAGTTAAGGCGACGGGGATAAAGAATATTTTTTTAATCATTTCAACACAAGCAAGGCGGGAATGCCACTAATACGCATGGGGGGTACAAAGAGTGACGGTGAGGATAAAAGCTGAACGAGGTTCCAAAGGATAGATGGTGATTGACGTCGCATTTAAATTTTTGATGCAATCTTCTAAATTATGTCAAAATTACCTAGAATCAAAAAAAAAAAATTTTTTTTGAAATTATGACTTGGCTGCCTCAAACTTCTAACCTCTCCCCTATTGAATTAATATGGAATGAATGGATAGGAGAGTTTGAAAGGAATAACCAAAGAGTGAGCGTGAGCTTTTTCAGTTCCTGAAGAATGCTTGGAAAAGTCTGCCTACTCACTTTTTTTTTTTTTTTTTAAAAAAAACAAAACTGCTGGAAACCAAAATGTATTCCATAGGCGGGAAATACGAGAAAAGAAACTGTTGGAGTAGAAGTAGTAGTTACATTTATCTACTACAACAGTGAAAGGGTGGGACCTAGAAGCCACTCTAGTAGCACTCTTAAATTCATGTTTACGGGACACCAAGGAAAAAAAGCTCGTCAGAGTTGTTTCATGAAAATATTGGCAGTAAAGACAGAGGGAAGCCGCGTCACGTCGATGAGAAATTGACTGAAGTCGAGATGCCAGGCCAGGATAGATTACATTGCAGATCCTTCTTTGGATTTTCTCAAGAGGCTCGAGTGAATAGCAGGAGCATCTTACGTGATATGGCAACAACCGAATGGTATATTTGTAAATGTGCAAGATCCATCTTACACATTTACAAATAGACCATTACATTACACATTATTACACCGTTATTATCAAGAAGTCTTTAGCTGGAGCGCTACACGATGGGTGACGGCTATTGTAGCACAAACACGTGAGCAATTGTACTGTCCACGTACTCTATTAGTGAGAAAGCAGGTCTGTTTAGACCTTGACGAAAAAGAAAACCTTCTGGCACGACACATTGACACAACTTTCCTTGCATTCAAAAGTGCCAATTTATCAGAAACAACATTACTTTTTTAGGTTAGGTCCCTTCGAAAGTGCTACTGGCATCATATAACCCAGTACTACCTGTCGCATAGCCAGGTCATCGGCAACTAAACCGGTTCCATCACTAGACTTTTCTGGTAAGGAGCATCGATAGCCTGGTTAAAAACAACCTCTGTCAAAGGTGTTAGCTTTGTAACTATTGATTCGATGTAGCCGTTCCACTTCAAGTAAGTTTTAAACGTGAGAACAAATAGACGTAGGAAGCCGCTCTCCAGCCGGTGGTCAGAAAAGTTTCTCTATGGTGGATAAATGCGAGCAGTTTCATTTTGGACGTTTTACGAGCCATTTCTTACCTCTGTTAACCAATGATTGAATCTCCTTTTCAAGAGAAGCGGCCAGGGTTAACAGTCAACTGCAATACTGGATAGCCAGACTGCTGCAGCTGGCTTCCATGTTGCGATTGTGAGCAAGCAATGCTTAGGGGTCCTTTTTGCAATTTTATTCAGAAGTAAATGGTAACGTCATCAAAATAAATGCCTACTTGGGAACTGATGACATCGGGAAGATCATTGATGAAGATTATAAACAGAGTAGGGCCCAGCATAGAGCCTTGGTGGGCTCCCGCGTTCGTATGAAAGTATCTGGAAGCGAGCCCGTTCAAAACGAAACTTCATTTTACGATTTGATGGGGACGATTGGATTAAATCAAACGCAATACCGTAGCCCTGGAGTTTACGTAGAAGACCATCGTGCCAAACCCTGTCAAACGCCTTCCTGATATTTGAGCTTCACCGTTATTACCAAGAAGTCTTTAGCTGGAGCGTTACACAATTTGTGATGGCTGTTGTAGCACAGACACGTAAGCAATTGTACTGTCCACGTACTCCAGTAGTGACAAAGCAGGTCTATTTAGATACAGCGATGCTTTCCTCAGTACGGAGAGGAGGCAGGAAAAGGAGCCCTAAACATTGCTTGCTCACAATCTCAACTTGGAAGCCAGCTGCAGCAGTCTGGCTATCCAGTATTGCTGTCCAAACAAGAAGAAATATAAGAAACCGAACATTGGCTGTTGGAATCTATGCACAATACAAGACCGTGATTCGTCACCAGAACGAAAAACAAAAAACGAAATTTTATTCTTGAGATGAAGAAATACAGCAGTGACATAGATGCACTCAGCGAAATCCGTCTTGCTGGCTCATCGCAACTTGAAAAAGTAGGAGGTTACGCATTTTTCTGGTCTGATAAGAGTCCTGCAAATCAGGTGTTGGCTTTGCAGTCCGATCTCATCTTGCAATCACGACGCATCTCAGTGTTATTCTTAGTGTTGATATTCATATCATGACGCTGACGCTTGATCTGGATATCAACATAAACGCCACGTTTATCAGTTCCTATAATGAACAGCTTCGTGTAAGAGAAAGACGACTTCTACAACAACCCCCGTAGATAGATAGATAAAAAGATAGATAGATACTGAAAAGAATGTAATAGATAGATAGATAGATAGATACGAATGAGATAGATAGATATATGAACGGAACGAGATAGATAGATAGATAGATAGATAGATAGATAGATAGATAGATAGATACCGAAAAGAATGTAATAGATAGATAGATGTATAAAATATCTATACTATGGCGGTGTTTTATTTTAAATTGTTATGTTACTTGCGTTGGAGGAAAACATTACCGAACAATATCATTTGCTCGTGTAGCACAACCTTATCTAATATCTTAAGATAAAACCTTCATTTCCATAATTTAATAAAACAGACCGTCTTCCAATAATAATAAAAAAAAATCATATTACTTTTTCCAGTTCCTGTTCAGCCTCTGATATATGATATTGTTGGCGAGGTGTGAAACTGGCTAACTACATTTTACGACGTTTCTCAGGGTACACCGAATGACCTGATGACGGCTATCTCCTCTCAAGGGACAAGTTTTTAAGAGTCAAATTTGACCTTCAATGACGAGTAACCCTTAATCTGACCTGCTCAAATGTTTCGTAACCGCCGATCCAACGGGTTCAAATGTTGATCAGTCAAGTCAACTTGAGAAAGTAGGAGGATACGTATTTTTCTGGTCTGATAAGTGTCCCGCCAATCAGGTGTTTTCTTTGCAATCAGATCTCATCTTGCAAAGAAATTGAGCTCCCTCCCAAAAGAGCTATCAGACCATATCATGACGCCGACGCTTGATCTGAATATCAACATAAACGCTACGTTTATCAGTTCCGATAATGAACAGCTTCGTGCAAGAGAAAGACGACTTCTACAACAACACCCGTAGATAGATAGATAAAAAGATAGATAGATACTGAAAAGAATGTAATAGATAGATAGACAGATAGATAGATAGATGAACGGAACGAGATAGATAGATAGATAGATAGATAGATAGATAGATAGATAGATAGATAGATAGATAAAGAATGTAATGTAATAGATAGATAGATAGATAGATGCCGAAAAGAATGTAATAGATAGATAGATAGATAGATAGATAGATAGATAGATAGATAGATACCGAAAAGATAGATAGATAGATAGATAGATAGATAGATAGATAGATAAAGAATGTAATGTAATAGATAGATAGATAGATAGATAGATAGATAGATACCGAAAGGAACGTAATAGATAGATAGATAGATAGATAGATAGATAGATAGATAGATAGATAATAGATGTAATGTAATGAATAGATAGATAGATAGATAGATAGATAGATAGATAGATAGATAGATAAAGAATGTAATGTAATAGATAGATAGATAGATACCGAAAAGAATGTAATAGATAGATAGATAGATAGATAGATACCGAAAGGAATGTAATAGATAGATAGATAGATAGATAGATAGATAGATAGATAGATAGATAGATAAAGAATGTAATGTAATAGATAGATAGATCGATAGATAGATAGATAGATACCGAAAGGAATGTAATAGATAGATAGATAGATAGATAGATAGATAGATAGATAGATAGATAGATAAAGAATGTAATGTAATAGATAGATAGATCGATAGATAGATAGATAGATACCGAAAGGAATGTAATAGATAGATAGATAGATAGATAGATACCGAAAGGAATGTAATAGATAGATAGATAGATAGATAGATAGATAGATAGATAGATAGATAAAGAATGTAATGTAATAGATAGATAGATCGATAGATAGATAGATAGATACCGAAAGGAATGTAATAGATAGATAGATAGATAGATAGATAGATAGATAGATAGATAGATAGATAGATAAAGAATGTAATGTAATAGATAGATAGATAGATAGATAGATAGATAGATAAAGAATGTAATGTAATAGATAGATAGATCGATAGATAGATAGATAGATACCGAAAGGAATGTAATAGATAGATAGATAGATAGATAGATAGATAGATAGATAGATAGATAAAGAATGTAATGTAATAGATAGATAGATAGATAGATAGATAGATAGATAGATAGATAGATAGATAAAGAATGTAATGTAATAGATAGATAGATAGATAGATAGATAGATAGATAGATAGATACCGAAAGGAATGTAATAGATGTGAAAATTTCTCCACGACGATAAAGGGACACAAGTTATAACTTGTATCGTTCAGTTTATTTCCTGAAATTTTAGTTTTTGCCTAACTGTAAATACAACGTATTCTATTTATAATTAATAGTCAAACATTTTATCTGAAGCAACATTACTTTTTTTATATCAGGTCCCTTTGAAAGTGCTACTGGCACCATATAACCCAGTACTACCCACCGTATGGACAGGTCATCGGCAACTAAACCCCGGTTCCGTCACTAGTGAGGAGGATGGTTAGACATCTAACATGATTACAAACAACCACTGTCAAAGGATTGATGAGCCTTCTCGTAGCGTCAACGGCAATCGATCATAACGGGGTAGACTTAGCTTCATAGCTATTCAGTACGAGTTATGGGCGGTGGGCTTTAATGGCCACGAGACTGTAACCGAGGCGAGCTTACAAGACGGAGGAGATCGGCTGCGGTCTGAAGTTGAGTGTGATAAGTCCCGCCCGGTCTACAACTGTTGAAAGAAAACAGCGGACTCTCAGATCTTTCCTGTTGATTTTTATTCTCTTTCTCTTTTCAGGTTATTGCAGGGAAAATAGTTAACATTTTGATCTATTCAACCAAATATAGCGAAATCATGCCTTGGACGTCGAAGCTGAAGATCTTTTGTGTGTAGACATATTACGAAATTAAGTCTTTCAAGATTGTTCAAGCAAACTACAAAAGGAAGTTCAATTTCAACACATTTCCAAACAGGATTCAAGATTTTGGTCAAGAACTATGAAGTTCATTACATTTGTGAAGATCGTAGGGCAACGGATTCCTCACCAGGAGAAATGTGTACGTGTTATCAATAACTTTGCATGCTGCATTCAAAAGTGTCTTCGACTGAACCACGGACATCAATACTCTAGGGCTCCTCTTGAAATGTTTGGTTCATCTTTGAGACTAAATGGTTGCAGATCCCAAAATGGCATCCTTTTACCTTTCAATAAATATAATTTCCATTGCTCTATCATTTGTTGTCCTTGATTTGTACCCGATCATTTTGTTTCAAAAATTGTGAAACACCCTGTACTTGCCCAAGTCACGCTTACGCCTGAATGAATATCTTTCCGATTTTCAATCCAGATATGTGGAGGAAACAGGTCAGCTTCGCAGTAACCCTACTGTATCGTTTTGTTGAAACTATAGGGTGTCCACAGAATTCGCGTGCACTTTAAAACATTTACATGTATTTGTGGCAGAAATAATCTGTAAAAATGTAATAAAGTTTAATGTACCTAGTTTTAAGTATAGCTAAAATAACTAATGTAATTTCAGGCATTACTATAAATCAGTTGGCAAACGTTTTCCATGAATTGCAAAATCGTATTACCCTTTGTATTGCTAATGAAGCAGGACATGTGGAAACTTAAATAAATTTTCAATAAAACCTTAAAAAAATATAGATTTACTTCTTTCTAATCCTTTTTTACAAATCATTTCTATCGCAAATACAAATAAAGTTATACATTTTTAAAAGTGCACACGAACTTTATGGACGCCCTGTATATACGTATAATAAAATATATAAAAATCATCAAATATTTAAATAAATATGTAAATATATAGGAAAAATAAAATATATAAAAAAAAATAGTAAAATATTTAAATTAAATAAATATTTAATAAATGTTGAAACTTGACTAATGCATGGAATAATAATGCAACACAAAATGTACTTAGAACAAAATGTATTGAAACAAGAATGTGTACACAATATTTACATATAGTCTTTTGTATATTCCTGGTAAGACCGTTCCTGGAGAATGTGTTGACTGAGTCGCAGTCGGGCAGAGTCTCTGGTTGAATCTCTTGATGCCTCCCTCTCTTCCCGGTACCAACCATATTTATATGGTCGGTACTCCACTATGCAAATTAGGTGGATCCTACCACAACAATAAATAATCAGTTTATACACATCAGCCTAAATTTGAAATTTCTACGAGCCGCTTCTTTCACCATCGCCAGCTATCGACCAAGAATCAAAGTGAGCGGAATAATGTCTTCGGGATGTGTGTATATCACAGAATCCTTAGAGTGCTGTGGAGGGCGAGACGCGCTAATAAGTGGGGGTTGGATACCATCAGAACAAGGTACGTATTGAGAGAGCGCAGATGGCACTAAGGAAGATCCGTTACTTTGTGCATATTATGCGACGAGGCGGCTTCAATAAGGACATTCTACTGGGCCCATTGGAAGGAAAGCGACACCAGGGTCGACCACCCATATCTTCGTTTGATTATATTAAGAGATGGACTGGAATGACGGTGACTATGTTTGCGAGGGCGGCATCAGACAGAGAGAGAGAGAGAGATCTTTTTTTTTTATCGTTTCGCACCAAGCAAGTCGGTAATGCCACTAGTATGCAGAGGGTCACAGGGAGTGAAAGAGAGGACTCAGAATAGGGAGGGTTGAGAAAAGGACAAAAAAAAAATGAATAGGGTTCAAAAAGTCAGAAGATGGCAACTGGCGATGCATTTAAAATTTTGAAGCAAGGAAACGGAAGCACGTTCCACAGGTGGGAAGTGCGAGAAAAGAAACTGAGTAGAAGTGGCGGTTGCATTCAGTTATTTCAACAGTTAAAAAAAAAGGTGGGACATTCTAGTAGCACGTTTAAATTCATGTCGTCGAGACACCAGAGATAAAAGCTCGTCAGAGCAATTGCCAAGAAAATATTTGTAGATAGGACAGAGAGGAGCCACGTGACGTCAATGAGAATGTGACTGAAGCCGAGATGCCAGGTCAAGATCGATCATATTACAGATGGAAGGCAGTGGTGACAACAACGGCGCAAAATGCGCTAACTGAATAAATGATGATAAAAACAAATATTTAAATATATAGGAATAATAAAATATAAAAATAATAAAATATTTAAAATAATATTTAAAAAAAAAAGGGATAAATATTATTTCGTTGGTGACAGATATTGTTTTATCAGAGTAACACATCGATTAGACAACAATGCAATCACGACGCATTTCAGTGTTATTTACTTCAATTTATAAAATCTCTATACTATGGCGGTGTTTTTTTATTGTTATCATACTGCGTTGGAGGAAAACAATACCGAATATTATTTGCTCGTGTAGCAAAACCTTCATTACCATAATTTGATACAACAGACCGTTTTCAAATAAATAAAAACACAGCTCATATTACTTTTTCCAGTTCCTGTTCAGCCTCTGATATATGATATTGTTGGCGAGGTGTGAAACTGGCTAACTACACCTTACATTTCTCAAGGTATTGCGAATGACCTGATGACGTCTATCTCCTCTCAAGTTTATAAGAGTCAAATTTGACCTTCAATAACGAGTAATCCTTAACCTGACCGACTCAAATGCTTCGTAACCGCCGATCCAACGGTGTCAAATGTTGATCAATCAAGTCAACTTGAGATACGTATTTTTCTGGTCTGATAAGTGTCCCGCCAATCAGGTGTTTTCTTTGCAATTAGATCTCATCTTGCAAAGAAATTGAACTCCCTCCCAAAAGACCTATCTGACCATATCATGACGCTGACGCTTGATCTGAATATCAACATAAACGCCACGTTTATCAGTTCCGATAATGAACAGCTTCGTGCAAGAGAAAGACGACTTCTACAACAACCCCCATAATGTCATCTCTCACGTCCAGCACAGGTACGAAGTTATCCTAATGGGAGATTTTAATGCTTGGGTGGGTAACGACCACCAAGTCTTGGATGGTGTGCTGCGTCATCATGGTTTTTGATGCATAAATTCCAACGGCCTGTACATCCTTTCGATTTAATCACCAACACCTACTTTAAGGAACCGAACTGCCACAAGACATCGTGAATGCATCCTCGATCAAAAGACTGGCACCTTATTGAATATGTCATCAGCAAGATGAGAGACTTAAGTGACATCAATATCACAGATTCCTTTCATATCACCTGCTGCTTTTCAGACTATGCTGTCCTTGGTAGTAAAGCTTCCTTTGGTCGAAATACAATGCATAGATAGATAGATAGATAGATAGATTACGGAATGTGATTGATACGAAAGAGATTAACATAGATAGATAGATAGATAGATAGATAGATAGATAGATACTGAAAAGATTGTAACATATATATATATATATATATATATATATTGAGGGAGAGAGAGAAAGAGAGAGAAAGAGAGAAAGATAGTGACACCTTAATGACAATGTCATTAGCAAGAGAGACTAAAATGACATCAATATCACAGATTCGTTTCATATCACATGCTGCTTTTCTTACCATGTTCTCCTCGGCAGTAAGGATACTTTCGTCAAAATATAGTGCATAGATAGATAGATAGATAGATAGATAGATAGATAGGGAAAAGAATGTAATCGATATATAGAGAGAGAGGGAAAGAAGGAAGTTTTTAAAAAATATTTTGCGATTGCCGGACACTCACAGCATTACTTACATCAACTGCAATGTTTTTCCACAATTCCTCATCGATTGACGTCAAACATTCACATAGGTTCGCAAAGTTTTTTTTTTTCTCCGTTGTCAAGATCAATCATGGACAAACTGCAACCCACTTGGTTTTTCTGTATAACACGCTTAATTGTGAACAGACCTTTTTTAAATAAAAAAAAAAAAAATACACATCGTGATACTTTTTCCCAGTTCCTGTTCAGCCCGTGACATATGAGATTGTTGGCGAGGTACCAAAATGATTAACTACACTTTACATTTCTCAGGGTATTGCGAATGACCTAATGACGTCTATCTCCTCTCAACGGACAAGTTTATAAGAGTCAAATTTGACCTTCAGTAACGAGTAATCCGTAACCTGACCTGCTCAACTGTTACGTAACCGCCGATCCAACGGTATCAAATGTTGATCAGTCAAGTCATTTAGGCTTTCATGGAAACTATTTTGCGAACGACGAACACGACACACCATATTCTCCTCGGTAGTAAGGATCCTTTCGTCAATATAGTGCATAGATAGATAGAGAGATAGAAAAATAGATAGATAGTGCTCAGAATTAGATAGATAGATAGATAGATAGATAGATAGATAGATAGATAGATAGATAGTGCTCAGAATTAGATAGATAGATAGATAGATAGATAGATAGATAGATAGATAGTGCTCAGAATTAGATAGATAGATAGATAGATAGATAGATAGATAGATAGATAGATAGATAGTGAAAAGAATGTAATCGATAGATAGAGAGAGAGAGGGAAAGAAGGAAGTTTTTAAAAAACTATTTTGCGAGTGCCGGACACGATGCACTTGTTTTGCGGGTGGCATGTCCTGTGAGTTCAAATTGATTTTGTGACATTTCTATCTTAATCATACCCGTTTTAAAACTCACAGCATTACTTACATCAACTGCAATGTTTTCCCCAATTACTCATCGATTGATATTAAACATATACATAGGTTCGCAAAGTTTTTTAAGTTTTTTTTCTCAGTTATCAAGATCAATCATGGACAAACTACAACCTGTTTGGTTTTATTAATTTGTCCACATATAACACGCTTAATTTATGAAGGAAAATAACGTTTCTCAATTTTTATTTTATTTTATTTTTTTTTTTTTTTGTCTCATTATCATTTGTCCAATATTACCGCCGATCTCTCATAAAACACTGCCCAGGCCCGCTCCCTGGAGAGGACCCTCCAGCATCGACTCACCTTGAGGACAAAACACGGGTAGCAACGGCCTACTAAAGGGAAGAGTGATATTCCACTAAACGAAATCAACCAAGCTACCAACATGATATTTCATGACATTAATCCATATAATATCCTACAATTTCTTAAAGAAATTAAACTGTATTCCAAAATATAACTTTAAAAAAAAACGACAGGCAACAACCACCGCCTCTAGTAATTATGTCCCCACAAACATGTATATGCACAAAAGCTGAGTATCATCTACCATGTACTCAATTGTGAAAGTAGAATAACATATTTCTATTACTTCAAAGCTTCCAAGAAAATTAAATTTCGGCATTAAATGACCCATAAGGATTTGATGTGCTGTTAAATAAATCAACTAACAAACAAAAGAAGAACTCCTACAGAAAGTAGTGAAGGAAAGCGAGAAATAAACGACTAAACATCAATTGCAAGAAGATAGAATACATATATGCTAGGCTACAAAAATCTCCTGAGCCGACCAAGCATAGAAATGAATACAATATGAAAACCAGTTATAAGAAATGTTACAGAAAAGCAATGAAGAACAACAAAAAATTGCAATATAAACTCTGATAAAAAATATGCAATAATAATAACAGAAAAATTGCAATATGAGCAATGGTAAAAAATATGCAATAATAATAACAGAAAAATTGCAATATGAGCACTGGTAAAAAATATGCAATAATAATAACAACAGAAAAATTGCAATATGAGCACTGGTAAAAAATATGCAATAATAATAACAGAAAAATTGCAATATGAGCACTGGTAAAAAATAAATCGTTGCTGAGACATAAGGTTTATAAGTCCCAGAAATCCTCAAAGACACTGGATAAAGCCGTTAGTTAAATCCAGTGACTTGACCCAAAGAGTTGTGAGTTCAATACCAGGCTACAGCAGTGTTGAGCCAAAACTTGGAGAATTGAGTTGAGACATCTGGAAGAGTCATGACACGTGGAACTAGAACAATCTACCCCGGTGGACGAAATAAAAGGTTCGGTTCGAAATTCCAGTCACCTGAAGAAGGCCGGGGCGTACAACGGCCGAAACGTTGTGAATATAGCTATGAGGATAACAGTCAGAATAATGTAAATAATATAAGAATACATGGTTGTTGACAAAAGGGACCCCACCCATGCTCATTACAAATTCGAGATACCGAAATGAAACAGGTATAACGATTTAAATATCTGGAAACGGATGACGGAAACAAATAAAAAGACAGAAACATGACCTACCATACGAGCTTGAGTCAATGTATGGCAGAGAGATAGGAAACAGACTTAACTCCAAACGACAGGAAATCGTGGAGAGCCATGATCGCCAAAATCCTGAAAGGATAGAAGCAGCAGCAGCTTAGCATATTTTCTTTTCTTTTGTATAATACGACTTGAGCATAATGCGACCCGTGATTCTGAAGCTAAAAATAGGGAATAAATTACATTCTTGAGTTTAATACGACTCCGTAATACAGCCACCATTATACAATTTTTTTTAAGTTGCACTATGTGAGGGTCAGTTGAAAGATCCATAGGCTGGCCAAAATACTCTCATGTAATGTGAGCAGATGAGGTTTATTTTTAACATAACCCCCACCCCTTGTAAGTTCACACATTTCTTCCATCGATGTTGCAGTGCTTTGAACCCATTGGTGAAGAAGCTTTCATCTTGTCAGTCAAAAAAGTCAACAGCAGCAGATATGTCATAATTTCTGCTATACTGTTACCCAACCAAGTGTTTCATGCTCGGGAAAAGATGCTAGTCCAAATCAGGAGAATAGAGAGAGTGATCAACCAGTTCAAAGTCACGCACAGCATCCATTGAAACCCAGGACTTGTGGGCTGGAGCATTGTCCTGATGAAACACCATTCATCAGTTTTCCTAGCCGTTTGGTCTTAATAGCCTTTTCGTAACAGCCTCGGCACGTTGGCGTAGTACTCTCCATTGATGGTGTGGCCCTTTTGAAGATAGTACTTTCCATTGATGGTGTGGCCCTTTTGAAGATAGTACTCTCCATTGATGGTGTGACCCTTTTGAAGATAGTCAATAAACAATTCCTTTTGCATCCTAAAAAACTGGGAGTATCACCTCCCCGGCAGATGCAACGACATTGGTCTTCTTTAGAGAAGGTGAGTAGGGGTTTCCATTGCATAAATTGTCTCTTTGATCTTATAATTTGCTTATAGTTCTCATAAACGCAGAGCGAACTGAAAACTGGATTCTTGTATATAAATATTTAAAGAAAATATGCAAAAAACAATATTGTATTTTTATTAAATAAGTATTTGTTATTTTAATCATTAAGTTGTTTTTTTAAAATAGTTGGAGTATCTTATATGTTAAATAACAAAATTTTTAATTTTTCAAAAAAAAAAATTAATGAAAATTTATTTTACTAAGCTACGTCCCCTGATGTTATGAATAATCAAGAGTTGTTTCCCCTTGTTTTGTTACTCTCCTCTTTGAGAGAGCTGTTTCTATTTACTTGGACTATAAAAGGACACTATACGTGAACCTTGTATTCTCAGATAAATAAAGCTTTCTTAAAGCCTACACCTGTGTACTTTAGTCATTACACCTAATAAAACACTTCTCTCCAAAATTTGGTTTCGATTGGTCAATGTATGGCTACCTTAGAGAGTGTAATGGACGATTTCCTGTTCTTTCTCCATGATTTCCTGTCTTTTGTAGGTCTGAATAAATTAAGTCCGTTTTCTATCTCTCTGCCATAGAAGATTACAGGTAGTAAACAATTATGGTGAAGATGAGTTTTAACGAAAAGAATTGTAGAGGATTTGATCTTCAAAAGAAAATTAATAAACTGTTTTGTTTGTCTTTCTGTTGCCATGGTTGACAAAACGACACTTGCAATTTTCAAGGCACGGGGGCCACAATCAATCAAAGACTTCCTGATACTAAATCTTTAGAATTAATAAAGCCAATAGATGCTTAGAAATCAGTTAAGTAATCTAAGCCATCTGTAACACTGTTTTGTCTCTTAACCACAGAATAAAGTTTCAACATGAATTTGATTCTCTGAAATTTACAATGTATAATATTCTCTGTGATTGAGGAAGAAACGCTCTTTTCTTTTTCAGACTATGCATTTATTAATGACCCCCACGTGCACAGACACACAAATACACACATACATATATATATACATATAGTAATTAGTAGGAGGATTTGATAATTATATTTAATTAATTCATCGAGTCTGATAGAAACCTCAACAGGAATAGAGGAAGCACTGGACGGCCGTTTCGTCCTATAATTGGGACTCATCAGCAGTGCGCATCCACCACCGAGTATCGAAACCCTGACAGTTGGGTTGTCAAGCGAACAACATACCAACTGTACCAAATGGGCCTCGGTAACGAAGAGATTCCAAATCAGACGCAACTTAGCGCCGCTCGCTCACATATTCCGTGGCGGAACTCGACTGAGTTCTCTGTAACCATAGGACTGTGCCCCCGGGAGCCACGACTACTCTCACCAAGCCGCGCCAACTGGAGCATTAGAAGCCGGTTCAAGCGATGATAAACACAGATAGTAATTAGTAGGAGGATTTGATAATTATATTTAATTAATTCATTGAGTCAACAGGAATAGATATACATATATAGAAACCTCAACAGGAATAGATATACATATATATACACATACAAATACATATATATATATATATGATTTTATTTTTAATTTTAACTGAATATATGGATTATATTATGCATGTATGTAGAGTTATATGAATGTTTTCTTTCCATCGATGTAAGATGCGTGTGGACTACAAGGGGTGGGGGTATGTTGAAAATAAATGAGAGTATTTTGGCCAGCTTTGAATCTTTCAGCTGAACCTGGTGCAACTTAAAAAAAATTTGCTACCCAAATACTATATATATATATATATTATAAATTAATTGATTTAAAATATGGTTTTTATTTTAGCTGTGTCTTTAAAACCCGGTAATTTTTAAAAGTTACTCCAAAATTCGCTTGAAGATGAAATGGAACTAATGCTTTTAATTTAATTGCAAAATTAAATTCGGGGTTTTTAGCTTCTATTTTTGAAACATGGTTGGAACTGTGTAGCAAAAAAAAAAAACATATTTTAAATCAATTAAATCAATTAATTTATAATATTAATGCTCTGTAAATTTACATTGAGCACTATTTTGTAAAAATAAAAATATCTATAAGAACACCGGATTTTATATCTTACTGTCCTTTCTTTATATATATATATATATATATATATATATATATATATATATAACTACTAAATAAACGATCAGAACTCATCTCAAAATGCAAACATAAAAAGAATATATATGAATTCAGATGTCACTGTGTTCCTGTCAGTCAGTTATGTGCCATGCGCGACAAACGCTTGGGCGATCATGTATCTTTCGATACATGACTGATGTATGCTTATGGTTTGTTTCCTAAAATTACAATGTATCAATTCGTATCTGTCTATATTTCTCAGATGAGGTATCATGTACACTATTTACATTATTCGGACTACTGTTCTCATCTTTGTCGCCATGTTTATCACAACGTTTCGGCCGCTGTACGCTCCGGCCTTCTTCAGGTGGTTGGAATGTCTAGAAGAAGTGCATTTGTACCTTTCCCAAGGGTATTAGCACGTAAGTGAATGTAATAGATTCGACTGGAATTCGAACCCGGCTCTCCGATTTCTCAATCCAAGCCGCTATCCATTACTCCACCGTAGTAATCGAAAATTGATTTTGTTATAGTCACCGATGTACACATTAGCCGCACTAATCGATCGATTCCTGTATCTAAACTGTTAGCTGTATCCAACCGTTTCCATAGATCAATAGTCACTAAAGCTTTGATCGACTGAAGCCTAATGCAAAGATAATCCTTCTTTTCAATATTGTAGACTGACGTCACAGTTTCGTAAAACAAAGAAGAGTACCGAATAACAGAAACTACATCACTTGAGGACTACCAACAGCCGCAACAACTAAAATGGATAGTACATTTAACTGGAAGAAGAAATAATGGTGTACCCAACACCGAAAAAAAAAGATTTGGGCATTAATTAGTAATTTAGTTCTCGTAAACTAAGAATGTAATGCGGCCATAAGCCTAATAGCCTTAAAAAGAGTATGAATTCATCACATCTACCCTCTAGTTATGGGTAAATAGCAGCTCAGACTGGGGTCCTATAGCCTTGGTTGGCGACTAATCTAGAGAAAAAAACTCTGAATCCAAACTACGTCAAATAAAAATGTTAGGACGGAAATTCCCATCAATACTGGAAAGAGCGAGAACCTAAATTCTTGAAAAATTGTTTTAAGAGAAAGATTTTATAAATTTCAACCGAAACCAGTGCTAACTGCTCGCTCCGTCCTACTTCTTAGCCAGACCAAAGGGAAAACATCTTTTCTTTTCTTTTTTTTTAATCCATTTGTAGTCGGGTTAAGAATGTTTTCTGTCTTTTTAATACGTTTTTAATGGGCTTCGTTACCGGCAAAATCCGTTATTTCTTCGAAGCATGTGTCGACATGACCCTCAGCAGTTGAGTACGCCAACAGTGGAGAGTGTGAATATCTTGTACTGCGTTTGATCTTTGAACCAAGAAATGTTTTCCTTAAACACTCAAGCATGTAAAGAAAAGATCCAACGGACTTCAAGAGAAGAAACCAAAGATGATTTATATTTTCAAGAGGAATTTGGGTTTCTTTTTCTCAAATGAAAAAAAAAAAAAGAAAGAATTAAAAAAAGAAAAACTTTACCTATAACTTAAAAATTGTTCGGAATACTTTTATTAATACTATTCATTAGTAATTTATGCTTCCGCCTTTTAATTTAAAGAGCAAGAACCTAAATTCGAGGGAAGCCTGAGGCAAAGATAATCCTTCTTTTCACCATTGTGGACATCTGCGGTAGACCAGTTGCCATCCAAGGCTATAGAACCCGGTCTGTCGTGCTATTTACCCATGGCTGGGAGGAGGAGATGAAGAGGATTCATACCTTTTCACAAGGGTATTAGCACGTAAGTGAATGTAATGGATTCGACTGGAATTCGAACTCGGCTCTCCGATTCCTCAATCCGTGCCTCCTAGTCAGTTATGTGCCATGCGTAATACACGCCTAGGCGATCATGTATCTTCCGATACATGACTGGCGAGGCAGATTTGTTCCCGCAGCAGGTTGCCATTTCTTTCTGAGTTAGACTAGTTGCCATCCAAGGCTATAGAACCCTGTATGTCCTGCTATTTACCCATAGCTGGAGAGGGAGAAGAAGAGGATTCATACCTTTCTCAAGGGTATAGCACGTAAGTGAATGTAATGGATTCGACATACACGATACACGCTTGAGCGTTCATGTCGCTTTTGATTCATGACTGACGTGAGATTTTACTTGAAAGCACTAATAATTTGAATTCATAGTCTGTTCATATCTATCTATATATATATCTATCAAATTCTCTTCATTATCTATCAAATTCTCTTCATTATCTATCTATCTATCTATCTATCTATCTATCTATCTATCTCTGTTCATTATGTATCTATCTAAATCTTCTCAATATCTATCTATCAAATTCTCTTCACTATCTATCTATCTATCTATCTATCTATCAAATTCCCTTCTCTATCTATCTATCTATCTATCTATCTATCTATCTATTCTCTTGAATATCTATCTATCTATTAAATTCTCTTTACTATCTATCAATCTATCTATTTATTAAATTCTCTTTTATCTATCTATCTATCTATCTATCTATCTATCTATCTATCAGAAGGTGCAGAAGATTTTTCCCCGCGGAAGTTGCCGTTTCCTTCTGCGTTAAATTAGTTTCCAAACCGAGGCTACAGAACCCAATCTGTCTTTTTGATCAATCCATAGCTTGGGGGGGAGAGATGGATTCATACCTTTCCCAAGGGTATGCTTAAGTGAACCCGACTGAAATTCGAACTCGAACTCTCCGGGCCACTATCCACTATTTCATCCCCAGCCGCTACCATTTCCTTCATTCTGAGCCATTATCAATTACTTCACAACCCAGATATGGGTAAATAACAGCTCAAACTAGGGTCCTTTAGCCTTGGTTGGCTACTAAAATTACAATGTATCATTTCGTATCTGTCTATATTTCTGAGTTAAGGTATTATGTACATTATTTACATTATTCGGACTATTGACCTCATCTTTGTCGCCATATTTATTACAACGTTTCGGCCCTTCAGTATCAGTTTATATTTCTGAGACGAGGTATTATGTACATTATTTACATTATTCGGACTATTGTCCTCATCTTTGTCGCCATATTTATTACAACGTTTCGGCCCTTCAGTATCTGTCTATATTTCTGAGATGTGGTATTATGTACATTATTTACATTATTCGGTCTATTGACCTCATCTTTGTCGCCATATTTATTACAACGTTTCGGCCCTTCAGTATCAGTTTATATTTCTGAGTTAAGGTATTATGTACATTATTTACATTATTCGGACTATTGACCTCATCTTTGTCGCCATATTTATTACAACGTTTCGGCCCTTCAGTATCAGTTTATATTTCTGAGACGAGGTATTATGTACATTATTTACATTATTCGGACTATTGTCCTCATCTTTGTCGCCATATTTATTACAACGTTTCGGCCCTTCAGTATCTGTCTATATTTCTGAGATGTGGTATTATGTACATTATTTACATTATTCGGACTATTGTCCTCATCTTTGTCGCCATATTTATTACAACGTTTCGGCCCTTCAGTATCTGTCTATATTTCTGAGATGAGGTTTATGTACATTATTTACATTATTCGGTCTATTGACCTCATCTTTGTCGCCATATTTATTACAACGTTTCGGCCCTTCAGTATCAGTTTATATTTCTGAGTTAAGGTATTATGTACATAATTTACATTATTCGGACTATTGTCCTCATCTTTGTCGCCATATTTATTACAACGTTTCGGCCCTTCAGTATCTGTCTATATTTCTGAGATGAGGTTTATGTACATTATTTACATTATTCGGTCTATTGACCTCATCTTTGTCGCCATATTTATTACAACGTTTCGGCCCTTCAGTATCAGTTTATATTTCTGAGTTAAGGTATTATGTACATTATTTACATTATTCGGACTATTGTCCTCATCTTTGTCGCCATATTTATTACAACGTTTCGGCCCTTCAGTATCTGTCTATATTTCTGAGATGAGGTTTATGTACATTATTTACATTATTCGGTCTATTGACCTCATCTTTGTCGCCATATTTATTACAACGTTTCGGCCCTTCAGTATCTGTCTATATTGCTGAGATGAGGTATTATGTACATTATTTACATTATTCGGACTATTGTCCTCATCTTTGTCGCCATATTTATTACAACGTTTCGGCCCTTCAGTATCTGTCTATATTTCTGAGATGAGGTATTATGTACACTATTTACATTATTCGGACTACTGTCCTCATCTCTGTCGCCATGTTTATCACAACATTTCGGCCGCTGTACGCTCCGGCCTTCTTCAGGTGGTTGGAATGTCTAGAAGAAGTGCATTCATACCTTTCCCAAGGGTATTAGCACGTAAGTGAATGTAATAGATTCGACTGGAACTCCTGATATCAGTCGGTTAACTGCCATACACGATACACGCTTGAGCGATCATGTCGCTTTTGATTCATGACTGACGATGCAGAAGATTTTCCCCCGCGGGAGTTGCCGTTTCCTTCTGCGTTAGACTAGTTGCCAAACCAAGTTGCATGTTCGTATCAATTAAATTCTCTTCACTATCTAAATCTTCTCAATATCTATCTATCAAATTCTCTTCACTATCTATCTATCAAATTCTCTTCACTATCTATCTATTAAATTCTCTTCACTATCTATCTATCTATCAAATTCTCTTCACTATCTATCTATCTATTAAATTCTCTTTACTATCTAGCTATTAAATTCTCTTCACTATCTATCTATATATCTATTAAATTCTCTGCCCTATATATCTATCTATCTATCTATTAATTTCTCTTCACTATCTATCTATCTATGAAATTCTCTTCCCTATCTATCTATCTATCTATCTATCTATTAAATTCTCTTCCCTATCTATCTATCTATCTATCTATCTATTAAATTCTCTTTACTATCTATCTATTAAATTCTCTTCACTATCTAACTATCTATCTATCTATCTATCTATTAAATTCTCTTCACTATGTATTTATCTATCTATCTATCAAATTCTCTTCACTATCTATTTATCTATCAAATTCTCTTCACTATCTATCTATCTATCAAATTCTCTTCACTGTCTATTTATCTATCTATTAAATTCTTTTTACTATCTATCTATTAAATTCTCTTCACAATCTATCTATCTATCTATCTATCTATCAAATTCACTTCACTATCTATTTATCTATCTACTAAATTCTCTTTACTGTCTATCTATTAAATTTTCCTTAATATCTATCAAATTTTCTTCACTATCTCTCTATCTAATTCTCTCTATTATGTATCTATCTAAATCTTCTCAATATCTATCTATCTATCAAATTATCTTCTCTATCTATCTATGTATCTATCTATCTATTCTCTTCACTATCTATCTATCTATCTATCCATCTATTAAATTCTCTTCACTATCTATCTATCAAATTCTCTTCACTATCTATCTATCTATTAAATTCTCTTCACTATCTATCTATCTATCTATCTATCTATCTATCAAATTCTATTCACTATCTATTTATCTATCTATTAAATTCTCTTTACTATCTTTCTATCAAATTCTCTTCACTATCTATCTATCTATCTATTAAATTCTCTTCACTATCTATCTATCTATCTATCTATCTATCTATCTATCTATCAAATTCTCTTCACTATCTATTTATCTATCTATTAAATTCTCTTTACTATCTTTCTATCAAATTCTCTTCACTATCTATCTATCTATCTATTAAATTCTCTTCACTATCTATCTATCTATCTATCTATCTATCTATCTATCAAATTCTCTTCACTATCTATTTATCTATCTATTAAATTCTCTTTACTATCTATCTATTAAATTGTCTTCACTATCTATCCATCTATCTATCTATTAAATTCTCTTCACTATCTAATTATCTATCTATTAAATTCTCTTTACTATCTATCTATCAAATTCTCTTCACTATCTATCTATCTATTAAATTCTCTTTACTATCTAGCTATTAAATTCTATTTACTATCTATCTATCTATCTATTAAATTCTCTGCCCTATATACCTATCTATCTATCTATTAAATTCTCTTTACTATCTATCTATTAAATTCTCTTCACTAACTATCTATCTATCTATCTATCTATCTATCTATCTATCTATCTATCTATCTATTAAATTCTCTTCCCTATCTATCTATCTATCTATCTATCTATCTATTAAATTCTCTTATCTATCTATCTATCTATCTATCTATTAAATTCTCTTCCCTATCTATCTATCTATCTATCTATCTATTAAATTCTCTTTACTATCTATCTATTAAATTCTCTTCACTATCTATCTATCTATCTATCTATTAAATTCTCTTCACTATGTATTTATCTATCTATCTATCAAATTCTCTTCACTATCTATTTATCTATCTATTAAATTCTCTTTACTATCTCTCAAATTCTCTTCACTATCTATCTATCAAATTCTCTTCACTATCTATTTATCTATCTATTAAATTCTTTTTACTATCTATCTATTAAATTCTCTTCACAATCTATCTATCTATCTATCAAATTCACTTCACTATCTATTTATCTATCTATTAAATTCTCTTTACTATCTATCTATTAAATTCTCTTCACTATCTATTTATCTATCTATCAAATTCTCTTCAATATCCATTTATCTATCTATTAAATTCTCTTTACTATCTATCTATCTATCTATCAAATTCTCTTCCCTATCTATCTCTACCAAGCCCTCTTTCGTCATCCGATTACTCAAACTAGACAGGTTGTTTTCCGCTATCATTTGAATCCATTACACCAACCGCACATACAGCACCTAAGGTAGTGTCCAGGGTCAATGTTTTTGGTAATCGTACGGGATCCAGTGTTTCGATGTGATGTGGCCATAAGCGTAATACCCTTGGGAAGAGTATAAATTCATCACTTCTACTCCCCCAGCTATGGATAAATAGCAGCTCAAACTGGGGTCCTATAGCCTTGGTTGGCAACTAATCTGGAAGAAAATCTCTGAATCCAAACCCTCCTGGAGAGGGTTTGGATTCGTAAGGCTATTTTGCCCAAGAAACACCACTGCCAGTGCGGCCGGGGTGCCCCTACGGACCTAATCGAATACGGTTCTCGTGACGGTAAGCTGAGATTTCTTGGATTCTTAATTAGGAAAGAAGGTTTGGAAAATTTGACACCCACAATACATACCAAAAGGCAGAAGGAACAGGAGACAGCGGTCCACCTACCTGACAAGCATATGTGAAAAGATGGCAGAGTAGTGGGAGGGATGGTAAAAAGACAAGCATGACTAAGTTCCGCATGAGATAGAAGGTTGTGGAGAGCTATGATCGCCCAAATCCTGAATCGATACACCACATAGAAGTATTCCGAATGGTAGCAATAGCCATGAAAAACTAAGCGTTTTATAAAACAAAAATGCGGTATTAGTGGGGATTTCGCTTGACAATTAACGACTTCTATTATTTAGTCAGTCACAAACGCACACACATAGATAGATAGATAGATAGATAGATAGATAGATAGTGAAGAGAATTTGATAGATAGATAGATAGATAGATAGATAGATAGATAGATAATCAGGAGGTTACAACAGGAAGAGCGATCATTATTTCAATTTAGAGCTAAAGAGATCAATTAGAAAAGATCCAACTCAATCTATATGACCTTAGAGGGGAGTTTCAGCTATGACAGTCCAAAGACTAATGAGAAAAGACTTGACAATTAAATCATACGTTAAACCTGTGAGGTACCTTGTTAATCCAGGACAGAAAGTTAGAAGGTTAGAAAGGGCTAAGATCATCTTGAATATGTTGGAAAATGATCCTGGAATATATATTTGGGCTTTATTCAATACTTCCTGTGGTTAGCTATGATTAATTAATGATGAAAATGTCATTTTTGCTTATGATCGATTTCATC
This sequence comes from Acanthosepion pharaonis, assembly GCA_903632075.3. Classification (NCBI taxonomy): domain Eukaryota; kingdom Metazoa; phylum Mollusca; class Cephalopoda; order Sepiida; family Sepiidae; genus Acanthosepion; species Acanthosepion pharaonis. The sequence continues at coordinate 1,705,590 of CAHIKZ030004539.1, forward strand.
ATGATACTTTTGTTGAGCTTGGAGAGTACTTATACATTCTTATTGCTTAAAGTCGAGCCTAATGATACGCTTTCTTTCACTTTCACTTCTGAAGGAGTTTCTGTAGTTTTATTTCTGTGCTATCAATGCTGTGTAATCTGCATGTCTAGTGTTACTAACATTTGCCTGCTGTATGTGTAGAATATGTAGATCCCTTTCTATCTGTATCTATAAAAGGCAGGATGTGTGTGTGTGTGTGTGTGTGTGTGTGTGTGTGTGTGTGTGTGTGTGTGTGTATTTGTGTGTATTTACTATTTGCAATGGAATTTTCATGTGCATAGATTCTTTGATTCTAGGGTCCTTCAGTTACTCTTACATATATTTTTTTCTTCATTATCTGCTGATTTTGCAGTGGCATGGTATATTACATTGTTCTGAAAGCAATTGCCATTTAAAGGAGATTTGTTCTTTATACAGTTACTTGTGGATTTAATATTAGCAGGGAGGTTCTTGGTTGTTTTCCTGTTGTGCGTTTTTATTATTTAAGTCTTTTTCTCAGTGAAAATGTAGCTGATTTTTACTGTGTTTTTGTTGAATATCTTGTGGAGAGTGCTTGATAAGGGGAAGTGTTTGTGTATGAATTTAACGAATATTTTGATTATATATATTCATATATATATATATATATATATATATATATATACATAAACAAAGAATAACTATACTGAATTGATAAAGTTAAATGGTAAAAGGAGGCATCAAACGATACAATGAAATCTCTATATATAAACGGCAGGATTCGTGTGTGTGTGTGTAACGAATGCACGGCCGCAATTTTCGACGGATTTGCCCCATAATTTACATCCACATGCTCCAAGTTAGCAGAAAGGCCAAGACCGACTTTGCATTTCCCAACTTCCATCGTTAGTGGAAATAATCGATTTTTTCATGCTTCTACGGCAGTTTTCATGTAGTTTGCGGCCATTTTCTACTGGCCAGAGTGAGAACCTATAGCTGGCTGCCACGAATAGGCAGGAAGATTCTATTGGCCAGCGTGAGAGCCAACAGCTGACTGACACGGATGTTAACTAGCATGCTAGCATGCAAAAAAATTCGATGGCTGCATTCGTCACAAGTGGGAAAAATGTAAATCTGCATGGCACTTTACTCCAATTGGCTCATTCGCTTACTTAAACTCAACGTTGATTCTGATTCCGCAGAACTGCGTTGGGTGTGAAAAAGTATTTGTTGTTAACATTTTTTTTTCATTCGGTTTTTCATGTTACGAGTCCTTTTTTAAAGCTGATCGTTTTGTGTTCATTTTGTTTTTTTCATAACCGATTTAATGTTTAGTATAGAGCTTAGAAAAATTCGCAGTGTGAGACAGGCAAGAAGTAAGGCATGTAGGGGAGTTTCAGCTATGACAGTCCAAAGAGCAGTGATAAAATTAAATCCACAAGTAACTGTATAAAGAACAAATCTCCCTTAAATGGCAACTGCTTGCAGAACAATGTAATATACTATGCCACTGCAAAATCAGCAGATAATGAAGAAAAAAATCTAGATAGATAGATACTGAAGAGAATGAGATAGATAGATAGATAGATAGATAGATAGATACTGAAGAGAATGAGATAGATAGCACGACAAAGGGCACTCCTTTAAAGGTAAGGAAGGGAAATTGCTGTATGAGTCGTACGATTTTTTAATCAAGCACAGGAAACGCCGAGCCATGCTGCTAGTTTTTGTACATTTGCGGAAATCATTTTCTATCCGAATGCAGGCTGTTTGGTCCCAGTGTAGGTTCTGGGTTATTCTTTAACATAAATCATTTCCATCTCACTGATTCTGGCGAAATAAAATTCTTTTTTTTTTTTTCTGATAGCGTCGTTTCCTCGGCCAAATATGTCAAAGTAGAAGCGTGTCTCATATATTTTCAGTATACATATCTACATGCGTGTTGCGGAGGGTGCATGGGGGGGAAGTAAGCGTTTCTTTAACTTTAGACAAAAATCGACAAAAATTATTTTTACAGAAGCATGTTTATTCGTGATGGTTTGTTTTGACTCTATTGTTAATTTCTCTCTCTCTCTCTCTCTCTCTCTCTCTCTCTCTCTTTCCTCCTCTCTCTCTCTCTCTCTCTCTCTCTCTCTCTCTCTCTCTCTCTCTCTCTTTCAAATAAATAAATAGAGGCGTGGATATATGTGATTTTTTCTCCCTGTCCCAGCTATTTTTACTATTCCCATAACTTTCCTGTTTCGGGTCATCTGTCAGGTGCGTCACGAATTCGCCCTTTGAAACATGCAACACAAAATTTATTTCGCCTGACAAACAATCACAATTCATTTAACCCCTGAGATTTGTTAAGGCACCACATACACTGCACCCATAGCAGTATATATGGCGGAGGAGGGCTTGGGAGAGATAGAATTTATGATAACAAACATCACATAGTGATAATGCATAGACGAGATAGATAGATAGATAGATAGATAGATAGATAGATAGATAGATAGATAGATACTGAAGAGAATGAGATAGATAGATAGATAGATAGATAGATAGATAGATAGATAGATAGATAGATACCGAAGTGAATGAGATAGATAGATAGATAGATAGATAGATAGATAGATAGATAGATAGATAGATAGATAGATCAATCACAAACCCACAATTAGTCCAAAGTAAGACATAATCAATCAAGTAAGGCTTCGGATTTGAAATTATTAAAACTGCATTTTCCAGATTCAAACTGTGATCACGATATTTTCGGCGACATTAAAGTGCAATGTATGTGTTGCTTAACCTTTTAATCCCATTTATATTTATATAATCTTATAAATTTTTACTCGCCTCACAAAAATATAATAAAACCTGGAATAATTACAGATTATAATCTGTAACCTACAGCGGAAAAAATCTGCCTCGTCAGTCATGTATCGAAAGAATCTATGATCGACCAAGCGTGTATCAGGTGTGGTACGTGTATCACGTGTGGCACGTGTGACTGACTGAATTAAGAACCCTTAAAAATTGCAACCCCGAATAACGACCTGATGAAATAAATACACTGAAAATATATTTCTAAATTTTAAACTTTCCTAGTTGTTGAAGGAATTTTCGCCTATCACGATAAATGCATTTTCTCTCTGGAAGGCCCTCTGCCTTGACCGCCTATTGGGGCTTAAGCACAACCCAGCCCTCAAGTGAAATTCGTACATAGGATCCATCGCTAAAGGTGCTGAAAAAAAAAATCTAACATTAAATATGGCTTAGACATTTATTCCCTTGACGATCATGTTTTAATTTAATTTCCAGTATTTTCTTGCCAATATGTATTTTTTTTTTCATTTATTTCCTCGATAGCATTCGTTTCCAGCGTTCTAGGATACATCTAGTTCACTTTCCCTATCAAAGTCCAGATAATTCCATGGTTTTCAGCTCCTTTTACTGCATTTCATTTTCAGTTGGATAAAAACAATATATATATATATATATATATATAATTATTATTTATAAAAAAATTATAACATAAGTATGTTATAAAATCACTACAAAAATAGCCATTTTGTTTCAACACACTCTGTGTCTTATCAAGTGATGATGTTGAAGATAAAATAAAATAAATGGTTTTAAAAGTTTCAGATTAATTAACGATCCTACACTAGGGGGAAACATTGTTGCAAAAGCTAGAATAACCAATCAAAAACCAAGTATATAAAGATTCAAAAGCTTGACAACGAAATCATGTTATAATAGCTATTCAGATCTTTAAAATACGTGTAATATTAAAAATAATTTATACTAACCAATGATTATAAAATTATATGATAAAATTTAATATTAAAATTAAAAACTGGCAATTTTAAAATCCAAATTTAATCACTATTAAGTTTAAAAACTACAAAATTATTGAGAAAAGAAAAAATATATATGTTTATTCAATTTATTTACACCGAGTGTGTTGAAACAAAATGGCTATTTTTGTAGTGATTTTATAACATACTTATGTTATAATTTTTTTATAAATAATAATTATATCTGCTCTACTTTGTATTGAGCACTCTTTTAAGAATAGTAATTGTTGGTTATTGGAATTCATTCCGTATATACCAATTATATACTTGGGTATATATATATATATATATATATATATATATATATATATATATATATATATATATATATATATATATAAAACAATGCTTATTTCTCGACCTGGTTCTTCATTTCTATGTCACGGCTGCAGATTCTGTTTACATTGTTACATAATGGCTTCCCGGTCGACTGGTTAGGCCACCTACGTAGGCTAGTGAATCGTAAATAACTTTATCTAGATTCGAACGACCGGTATTTTACGACTACGTTGCCAATAAAATCGAGATGTGTTTCAAAGCCATTGCCCGCTTTTCGTAAATTAGTCAGTCAGTCACCCGATCCATTGGAATAATAGTGATATACGCTTAGACGATCATGTATCTTTCGATACATGACTGAAGAGACAGATTTTTTTTCCAGCAGTAGGTTGCCATTTCTTTCAGCGGTAGACCAGTTGCCATCCAAGGCTCTAGAAGCCGATCTGTCCTGCTATTTACCCATATCTGGGAGGAGAAGAAGAGGATTCATACCTTTCCCAAGGGAATTAGCACCTAAGTGAATGTAATGGATTCGACTGGAATTCGAACTCGACTCTCTGATTCCTGAACCCGAGCCGCTATCCATTACTCCACGGTAGGAAAATAAAATAAAATAAATAAAAAAAAACAACCAAAAAAGGAAAAAGCAAGCGCGACCAGAATCACTTTTATTTCTAACAAATGTCATTAAATGTATTTTTAACATCCGCTAGCTTTTCCTTTTCAGAGTCAAAGAGAAGGCTTATAATACATTTCTACACTTAAAGTGAAACATACATTTACGTTCTTCTGACTTTTTCCAAGTCGTCTTTATTTTTTTATTATAAACGCTTATATAAATATCTTTACCTAAGTTAGGCACTTCCAAAGCTGCCTAGACAAATATTAGTAATTCCAAGACGTTTACTGAAGAAGTGAAAATTAGTGGCGCATGAAAGTGACTAGTTGAATGGGCTATAGAAAAAGGTTTAAGGAATTGGGATGCTAGAACAGTATGGTATCTACCGAGGAATTTGCAACCTGCCGTAAATGAAAATGCACTCTACTAAACAACGCACTTAGGGCCTGCTGCAATTAAGTCCTCAAACTACATAGAGTGTTATTTTAAACTAAAGAGTTGGGTAATTATCTAAGTTGTATTCATAAATGAGGTATTTATGTAATTCCGTTACAAAATAAACAAGCTAACGTCAGACAAAATAATTCTAGTCAATTGAGTTGATCACACTAGTGTCATGCTGGCCAGGGATTTTTACAAAATAATTTCAATTGAAGATGAAGCAGTGTCGTTTAGTTAAAGTTATGGTTTTAAACATATTTCATAATTCCAACACAGTGTAAGTATCATACCATAGTAGAAAATGAACGGTAGATATCATTCTATAGTATAAAATGAATAGTGATATCAGACTATAGTAGAAAATGAGTAGTGATATCATACTATAGTAGAAAATGAATAGTGATGTCATACTTTAGTAGAAAAGGAATAGTGATATCATATTATAGTAGAAAAGGAATAGTAGATATCATACTATAGTAGAAAAATGAATAGTAGATATCATACTATAGTAGAAAATGAATAGTGATATCATACTATAATAGAAAAGGAATAGTAGATATACTATAGTAGAAAATGAATAGTGATATCATACTATAGTAGAAAAGGAATAGTAGATATCATACTATAGTAGAAAATGAATAGTGATATACTATAGTAGCACTGGAATTGGAAATCTGAGGAAGCCATCCAGACAACAGCATAATTAATTGCAATAAATTCAATTCCTCTTACCTCTCTTGACCTCTTTCTAACTTGTATTAAATATACTTTTATCGTATAAAAATGAGATAAACCCTCTCTTCCGAATTGCGTGACATTTTTATCAGGCCGATATCTTTCTTCCTATCAAGATCTGTTTATTCCTTTCAACCACACGTATTACGTCGTGATAATGCATATTAAATAAGTACGTTTCAGTGACTGACATAGAATCATGAAATATTTATGATATTACAATTCTTTATTTCTTGTTTATCTTGTGTGAATCTGTAAATAATTTATCGGGTGACTGATTGGGCTCACTGATGCGGATACTCTTTGTTTAGCCACTGTTTTTTTTTGTTTAATTATACTCTTTGCAACAATTGAAGTGGTGATATTCATTTTCAATTACCATTGACCCAACATTTAATGATACTGTTGGTTGGAATACTAACCCTAATATAGTTGTTTCGACGCTGGCCTTACTGTAGTTGTCCCTACGCTGGCCTTACTATAGTTGATCCTACGCTGGCCTTAATATAGATACTTCTACGCTGGTATTACTATAATTGGTCCTAAGCAGGCCTTACTATAGTTACTTCGACGCTGACCTTACTATAGTTGATCCTACACTGGCCTTACTATAGTTGATCCTGCGATGGCCTTACTATAGTTGCTTCTACGCTGGCCTTACTATAATTGGTCCTAAACCGGACTTACTATCGTTGTTTCGACGCTGGCTTTACTATAGTTCCTTCGACGATGGCCTTACTGTAGTTGATCCTACGCTGTCCTTACTATAGTTGATCTTACGCTGGCCTTACTATAGTTGATCCTACGATGGCCTTACTATAGTTGCTTCTACGTTGGCCTTACTATAATTGGCCATAAGCCGGCCTTACTATAGTTGTTTCGACGCTGGCCTTACTATAGTTGGACCTAAGCAGGTCTTACTATAGTTGCTTCGACGCTGGCCTTGCTGTAGTGGATTCTATCCTAGCCTTACTATAGTTGTACCTACTTGGGTCTTACGTTGGTCGGAAAGTAATGTCCTATTTTAGAATCAACTTAGATTCTTGAACTAATGTGCATAAACAGTGTTTAAATCAGTCAAAATAGAAAGTCTGTAATCTTTACATTTCTCTCATCTAATTAAAAGATTATTTATGCCTTTACGATAAAACTCTAATAATTTGGACGCCAAGAAATATTGTCCTCATCTTTGTTTTTGCTATCACAACGTTTTGGTCGTTGTACCCCACACACACACACCGGCCTTCAACATGTATATATCGATCCGGGTAACCTCCAGAGAGTTCCGAACTGAACCCTTTATTTAATCCACGGGTGTAGACTGTTCTCATTTCACTGCCCATGTCTAAGGAAATCTTGTCTAGTTGTAATTTTTAGTACTTTTTTATTGTTTGTTTCCACCAAGTTTAATTACTTATTGCCCAGCCCAAGGTTTGAACTCACTATGTCACAATAGCCTAGTGGATTAAAGTGTTAGGTTCGTGAATTTGGTGGCATAGTAATTGTGAGTTCAATTCATGGGTCGGGCAGTGTGTATTTGTAATCAGTGGAAACTGAGCATTAGTAAAAACTAGGCATGATATCCCTAGACATGGGCAGTGAAATGAGACTACCCCTGTACGATACCCAGATTGATATACACCTGCTGAAGGCCGAAGGACACACTGGCTGAAATGTGATAATAGCAACAAAGATGAGGATTGTAAATAGTGTAAATAATAACACTTCATTCTAGAAATTCAGACAGAAACTAATTTTGCTTAAATAAATTAAAGAACTATGAAAATTATTTTAATTTTTTTTAATTTTTTTTTTTTTTCGAAAACTATCAGCATGAATTGCATCTTTTTAATGATAACCAAAAGGTTAGATTACTGGACTGGAGACTGAAACACTTAGAATTTAATTCTTAAGGTTAGATCAATGAGGAATAGCACTGAAAACGTTTCCTCCGGCCTTCAACATGTATATATCGATCCGAGTAACCTCTAGGGAATTCCAAACCGAACCGTTTATTTAATCTCTGAGATAGACTGTTCTCGTTCCACTGACCATGTCTAAAGATATCACGTCTAGTTCTTATTTTTAGGGCTGCTCAGTTATTGCACACCCTCTTTCCACTGAGTCTAAATACACATTACCGGGCCCATGGTTTAAAATCACAATTACTATGTCGCCAAATTAATAAATCAACGCTTTAATACAGTAGACCATTGTCCGGATGAAATCCATGTAGGTTACCCGAATGGATATACACCTGATGAAGGCCAGAAGGCACAACAGCCGAAACGGTGTAATAACAACAACAAAGATTAGGATAATAGTCTGCATGTAAATTGTGTAAATAAAATTGTTCACTTATACAATTTTCACGAAAGTTTTCATCCAATCAGATCATGTTGTATCTTTGCAAAATATCAAAAAATGAAGTCTTAGGGCCATATTTTTTCAGGAGCTGCACAATCCTCAATTTCCAGTTCAAAATCGTTTACGCAGTCTCGTTAGGGATCACTTATTTTCCACTATAGGACCTCTTTCCCCACAGACGCAAAGTAGCATGCTTTTCGCTATTATATAACTATTTCCATAGTTGAGCACCTTGACGTAGTGTAATGGTTAACAAGCTTGTCTTGCTAGATCAATTACGACTGAGTAGTGAGTTCGAGCCTCACTGGGTGACCCGTACTATCAGTCTTGTGCCACGTCTAAGCCGCGCTTAGAAAATCTCTCTATTTCCATGGCAGATCTTCTTTTCTTTCTCTCTAAAAAATATGTTGTTTTAATGATGACGTAAATAGTTTAAAATATTTCGGTTAATGATGTAAAATTGTTGGATTGGTTAAAATGTTGAATGTGTTCCTTTATAAATATTAAATTATGTATTCGATAAAAGTTTTCTTATTAAATACTATCAGTAGAGCCCGCCGTTGCCCGGGGATGTAACAGTAAGAGATAGATCAAGTATCGATCATCATAAAGACTGAAAAATAAAGTTGACAAAGATTATTGTTTCAGGTTGACGGACACGCATGTCTTAATTAGGTTTTTTTGTTTTGTTTTGTTGTTTTTTTTTACTAATTGGTCAAACCCAAACTCAAACAAAAGCATTGTTTTCAATCGTTATGAGTCTATCGATTGAATAGAATTTTATTATAAACAATTGTCTTGTAAATAGAATTTTTAAAGCATTCTGAATGTAAAAATAAAGAAAAAAGTGTGCAAGACAATAAGAAACACTACCTGCCAAAAAAAAGTGAAGTTTTGTTGAAATCGGTTGAAAAATGTAGGAAATCCAATCCCATATATAAACGAACACACACACACAAACAACCTGGGTTTTATAAGTATAACTCGATATGAGTTGTCCCCCCTTTCATTCTGGCGACAGAATCGTGTTTTATCGTGTTTTCAAATTGATTTCGCGCAAAAACAATTGTGTTTTTCCCATTTTTGGCGCTGCCAGAACCACTGCAATGTAATTTTACGTAGTCCTGTGAAGTTTTGTTGAAATCGCTTCAAAAATGTAGGAAATCCGATCCAATATATAAACGTACAGACACACACACACACACAATCTGCGTTTTATAATAAGTAAGATTCTTTGTTAAACGGTAAGCTTTCTCCGGCAAAAAAAAAATACTATTTCGAGAGCGAGGTGTCGAATTTATTCTGAATGCCTTTTGGGACTTATTAATGTCTGGTGTATTGCGTGTAGTGTATGAAAAAAAAAACATACATCAATAAAGTCTATACAATATTCAAACCTATTCAACGATCTATGAAAATACGCTTATCAAATTTTATACAGACATATATTCGTGTTCCTGTTATTTGATATGGGCACTGAACAGGATACGAAGCAAGTCTTTCTGGCTGTTTCAAGGTTTGTTAAAGAATGACGTAATCGTTGGTATACTCAGCAAAAGTCCGTTGTTTATGCGAGTCGGCAAAGGGGATAGTAATGTCGACAAAGGAGAGATTGTTACTGCTTAGTTGGTTAGCCAACCATATTTGACGACCATGACAACCAATATATATTTCTCTTTATTATTCTCAACAGGACTTGTCCTTTATTTAAAAAAAAGGAATAAAAATGGCTGAACTAACAATGAACTATATTCAATCATCTTCGGCAGTGGTTATTCGATTTCTCATGAAATTAAGTGTAGGTATGTAGAGCTTCCATCAACAAGACAAAAGCATTCCATTATTTGTCCATGGTGATACAGTGAAGTGTCTAAAATCCACGTAGGGAATAGTTTACGTTTTTTGTTGTTTTTTTTTTTTTTCTCTTTAGAACTTTGAATTTTTCGAAAAAGAATTTTATCTGCTTAAAGTTGTTTACAGTAATAGAAGCTTTAACATCCCGACTATGGGGACTAGGTTCGAACCTCCCCATCGTATCTTTGTCAATGACTTGTTTTCTTGATAATGTCATGCCAACGCGAGACACCGTTAGGGAAGTGCCTGAGAACCACACCCCACGACTTGACCCAAGCCTTGTGAGTGACATTGGGTAGTAGAAACTGTTCTAAAGCTGTCGATTGTTGCGTCGGCGCGAAATCACAAGTCACGAGTTTCGAGCTCTGAAAACCGGCGAATACGTCGGTTTTCCGACTCAAAATCGCTTCCCTCGCGACAGCCGGGTTCGAATTTCAGTCGAGTTTATTGCATACACTTACATGCTAATACTTTTGGAAAAGGTGTGAATCCATCTCCTCTCTGCCCCCAGCTATGGGGGTAAATAGCAGGAGAGACTGGGTTGTATAGCTTTTGGGTGGCAACCGGTCTAGGAAAAAGAAAACTCTGAATTCAAACCAGCCTGGAGAGGGTTGGGCTCCGTCAGGCTATCTTGCCCAAGAGACACGAGGGAAGATTGAGGAAACGACAAATGATGAACGGGAAATAGATGATGGCGATTGACGTTGCATTTAAAATTTTTTGAAAATTGTAGTTATCAGGGAAGTAGGTAAACGGAAGGGAGTTCCACAGGTGGATAGTGCGAGAAAAAAAGTAACTGTTGGAGTAGAAGTAGAAGTAGACGGTTGCATTTAACCATTTCAACAGTAAACGGGTGGGACCTTGAAATCAATCTCGTAGCACGCTTTGCGTCAACAAACGGGATAATGTGAAACAACAACCTCACAGCTTGGGAATAACCGAGCCATTTTCAAGCGGAATCACCTAAAAAAAAAAGTACATAATTTGTACTTTGGTGTGACATCGTTGTCGGCACCCGCTCGCATCCGAGCATCGGGATCGTCATCCTCCCACCCTATTCTCTTTCTCCCGTCACCCCAAATTGGTTCCGATGGCGGAGATGGCTGGGAATCAAAGAGAGTAAGACGGGGGCCCATAAGCGCGAATTTGATTTTGGTGGACAACTCTACATGACGAAGAGAAACCTCCTTCGCGACTCAAAAGAGGACTGAGACAGGCGAGATCTGATAAAACTTGTTGCATCGGTCTGTTGGATGCTTGGTCTGTCAAGGTCCGCCTTGGTTACGCCAGCTCGACTGGCGCTACACTCTTCCGCCTGTTTGGGCGTTGAAATAGTGTAGATCTTTACCTATTCCGCCGTTGGGCTCTTCGGGAGTTGGTCGCGTTCAGTCTTGTCCTTCCTGTTCGACCTTACCGTCATGGGTGGCACAACAGGAGCCGGAACTCTAGACGTCTTCGTTCTTGGAATCATTGGGACAAATAAGCCCGCTGCCAAGACAAGGAATGACCATATATAATTTACACTGGATGTCGGAATGAACAGTTCGTTATTAAATGTACCACTTTGACTTATTATTATTTTAATGACAATAATAGAAACGAACCAAGAAATAAATGTTATATAGGAATAAAGTGTCCCTGCCGACACTTGGGTTTGAACATAGATCGCCAGTGAGCAAACACAGGCGATCCCATTGTTGAAGTAAGTGGATCACGTTACCATGGGAGAAACGCATAAGTAGGAAGTCGCGTGTCGTCTAAATGATCACATTTCTATTCTATCCTCTATATTATTCGGATCTGCATTTCTAGTCTATCCTCTAAAGTTGCTTCGACGGACCGCTATTCTCTACGCTATTCACTATACTATTTCTCTATTCAGGTCCCTATACGGGTTACTTATCGAGCGAGTATCAGCGAGCAAGTACTATTAGCGCGAGTCTTATTCAACGGCGTCTGACACCAGCATTGTTAAACGGCGTTACTATAGTCGTATCTGCGATTACAAAGTCTCTACTACAACGAGCATTACGAAAGTGACAACAAGTATTCGTTGGCATCACAAAAATAAGAAGAGAATAAAAACTAATAAAAGTATAAAATTATCATTAAATATATGAGAATAATTTCTTTTATTATTGTTGTTGCTAAAAATAAATATTTGAGAGATTAACTAATAGAGGAAGAAATACAAAAAAATAAGGTTACGACTCTAAACGCTTTTCCCACAAATTTGAAAAGGTGGTCTAACATTAATGTTATCAAAACAAGACAGATCTTGTGTAGTCTCTTTATTATTGCTTTCATCAATATCAGTGAATTTCCAGTCTTTGAAACAAAAGAAGTTCAATTATGCTGACTCCCAAAGAACAAATATTGCCGACACATCAAATACCTTTTTTAAACAATTCTTATCAATACCTGCCTACTTTGCGTTTTAGCTTACAGCAACAGCACGTGAAAATATCAATTCCCGTACGATGACCGAAGTTAAGCAACATCGAGACTGGTCAGTACCTAGATAGGGTGACCGCTCAGGAATACCAATGTGCTGTAATTTTGGATGCGCGATTGGTGTAATGGATAATCGGAGAGCCGAGTTCCAATTCCAGTTGGGTCCGGTATATTCATTAACACACAAATACCTTAGGAAAAGGCATGAATCCACTTCTTCTCCTCTCAGCTATGGGTTAATTAGTAAGATTTATAGCAATCAGTCAGTTATGTGACATGCGTGATACACGCTTAGGCGATCATGTAAGCATATATATATATTTTTATGAATAAAACTGACAACAGGAAAACTAATAATTGCTGACGCGTTTCGTCCAATGTGGACTTTATCAAAGCAAAATACGAAAATACGATAAAGTCCACATTGGACGAAACGCGTCAGCAATTACTAGTTTTCCTATTATCAGTTTTATTCATAAGTATTGTCTTCTCTACTGGTTAAATCGGAGAAATTTTCATATATATATATATATATATATATATATATATATATATATTCGTCAAAAAATATATAAATATATTTCTCAAAAAATGCTTACAATCTAAAAATATTGGTCTGGTTATAAATAATCTGCAAAGGGTTGATAAACCGTAAAACACTAAACAGTCAATCGAAAACAATGCTTTGCGTTTTATTATCTATTAAGCTGTGTGTATTGTTAGTGTTACTGTTTTAAATAAGAGCTTTTTTAAGATGATTAATAATTTTTGAAAATGTCTACTTGTGTATAATACGCCCCCTCTTTTTGCCTTTAATTTTCGTTCAAGATTTCTCGCGTTATGCGCACGAAAATACGGTATAGGCGGTATTTAAATCCAGAGGCGGACATTAAATCCAACTATTCAAATGCAATGTCAATTGACATCTCTAGATGCCTTGACCCAATTCCCCGTCCTTCTCTTCATCCTTTTCTCAAACACACCTCTTTACTCTTGTTCTCAATCCTCTGTAACCCCCTTGTGTGCTAGTGGCACTCCCGCCTTGCTTGGGGTGAAAAGGTTAAAAAAAATTATTTCTAACACCGCAATATGAGGCAAATGATTCCAACAAGTTATTTCAGTGTAAATCCAAATCCAAAGCGTCCTCACTCCTGTTGGAGAAACCCCTCCCTTAATGACCTTGTCTTCAGGGGTGCAGCCATACTCACTACGCTTAGCCAATTGCGGTTTGGTGAGGCTATTTAATCCTGTGGAAGGCTGTTGTTGACTCTAAGACGTTTATCCGCTCTTTTTTTCTGTGCTGCTGGTGTTTCCACCTACCCTCTTTACCAGACCCTGGTCTGGTGGGGGAGCCGGTTTAGTCGCCGACCACTTGACTCAGTATATTTAACGGCCTTCGTATTGGGATAGCCAATAAAACATTCCAAAAGCTTAGCAAAATACTGAAAAATAGGAAAATTTCGCTAGAAACAAGGAAAAGAATACTAAACTGCTATGTGATATCTGTCCTCCTGAATGACAGTGAGTGCTGAACGATCTCCTCAAGGATGAAGAGAAAACGTGAAGTAACAGAAATGTGGTTCTAAAGAAGGATGCTGTGGACTGAACATGTGAGTATCGACGAAGTATTAGAGAAAATGGAAAAAAAAAATGAAACCAATACTTGACATCAAGAAAGGGCAGGTGAGGTTTCTCAGGTATATAATGAGGAAGAAGGGCTTTGAAAATGTGATACTCACGGGACTGATGGTAAAAGGATTAGCCCAAATTGTGAATTGCAAATCGGAAATAACAAAATCAAACAAGTGCGGAAATTTAAATATCTGGGAAGTGTTTTAACAGAGGACGATGGAAAGAGTGACACTAAAATCCGAAAGCTTATTGGGATAGCCAAAGAAGTATTCCAAAATCTAAGCAGAATAGTAAGAAATAGGAAAGAAAGAAAAGAGAACTAAATTGCTATGTGATATCTGTTCTCCTTGTATGGCAGTGTGTGATGGACGATCTCCTCAAAGACGAAGAGAATACTTGAAGCAACAGAAATGTGGTTCTACACAAGGATGCTGAGTATACCGTGGACTGGACATGTGAGTAACGACGTGACGTGGCTTCACTCTGTCTTTTCTACAAGAATGTTCATAGCAACTGCTCTGAGGACCACTTTTTTTTTTGCCTGGTGCCTGATTGGCATGTGAGTAGCGACGAATATTGGAGAAAATGGAAACAAAAAAAGGAAACTAATACTTAACATCATGAAGAATCATTTAAGGTTTCTAGGGTATATAATGAGGAGGGAGGGCTTGGAAAATCTGATACTCATAGGACAGAAACATGGGCAGGAGGTACAGTGGAAGACAACGCATGACATACTTGATAGTGATTTTCCAAGCGTAGCTCACAAGGCCGAAAGTAAGGGGCACCCAGTGAGGATCGAACTCACTACTCAGTCGTAATTGTTCTATAGCGAGACAAAGCTTGTTAACCATTACACCGCCTCGGGGTTCCCATGATAAGCTTGAGTAAATGGATGACGGAACAGGGCTTGAGAGAAATAACAGAAGGACAAGGTTTATTAAGAGCTACAAGAGACAGGAAGTTGTGGAGAGCCATGATCACCTACATCCTGATGGGATACGACACATAAAGAAGAAGAATATAACGTTGCCTGAAACGATGAAGAATTCGATGGTGAGAACTTTCAAAGCATGTCGTTCTGAGACCACTCGAGGGAAAGTTAAGAGGCGGTTTATGCAGATAAAAGGTGACGATAACGGTTAACCCTAGACTTGAACAGGTCAAGATTATAGTGATCAGGGAAACATCCTCTAGGGCAGTGGTCCCCAAACGTTGCAACACACCCCATAGGTATGGCGGAGGAGGATAGCAGGTGAGGCGGAATGATTGAAAGACAATCAAAGATTTACAGTTTTAAAAAATTCATATGCCAAAAATATATATGATTTCAAAATTTTAAATATTATTAGGAATTACGTGTAATTGCATGCATGAGTATAAATAGTTATACATAATTATTAACCGATTTTATCATTTTGATATTTTTGCATTGTATCAAGTATTAAGAATATAGTAACTAGGGTCTGCAAATTGGAGGAGAGAGTTATCAATAATAATGTACTGGTAATTTCGAATCCACAGTTATCCCCCTTTAACTTTATTTCTTTTTTTGGTGGGGGGAGAAATCAATGCTTTAGGATGTCGGTTCCACAAAGAAGTGGTTCACAGGAAGAAGCTGCATGGGTGGAAATTACTTCTCACCAATAGAATACGGAAAAATTACTGAAAATAACTTTATCATCTCATCAAATGAAAATAAAACGGCCTTTAATGTGATGTAAAGAATCTGCCTCCTCCTTTCTGTGACACGGAATACAGCACAATGTAGATTGTTAACGGCGGAATACACGATTTATCTCAAAGATGGTTTAAGCTCGCAGAAAGGCGGGAAAATAGATTTTGAGTACTGAATAATAATACAATGAATATTTCCCACTCATGATCGTAGAATAATTTGGAAACAACTGATTTTTCGCTGAAAGAAAAACATGTAATTTTTTTTTTTTTTTTTTTAAATTAACTACTGACAATACTTTACATCAAGGGTCGGCAACCTACGGCCCGCCGGCCGAATCCGGCCTGCGAGCAAGATTACCAATGATTCTATTTTTAACATGAGAAACGAGGCTTTCGAATTAGACTATCTGCCAGTTATCTTTCATGTGGCTTATTTTACCAAGTTGCGTTGCCTACGTTTAATGTCAAATAATGGATACATATTTGTTATGACCCTTGGCTACATTAAAAGGTAACAGAAGTGAAAGGAACGATAAAGTGAAAGAGGCCAGGGAGGGACTGACATGTGAGGTAGCAGAAATCTAAAGACAGTTAAACATACGCGCATTATACATATATGCCTCATGAATGTGTGAATGATACCGCATGTGTACGTATGTATGTGTATATGTTTGCAACTATTTGTACTCGTATGTATGGGTATATGTGCTTCGTTTTTGTTTGATGTGTGTGTGTGTGGTTCGTTTGTGGAACAATTTTCAATAACAGTTTCAAACCTACACGTCATAATTTCATCCATTTTCACTTCGGTTGATTTTTTTTTTTTTTTCACTTTGAAGTATTTTGACGTTCCTTGAGGAAAAGTAATTTTTGTTAGGTGTTTTTTTAATTTTAGATTTTCTTTTGTGTTTTTCTGATTTCTCAATGTTTATTTTCATTATGGTTTTTAAATATTTAGGTTGACAAGGGGTCTGCATATGTAATTTTCCTTAATTTTTCATTAATGGCCTTAGTCCGGCCGGCGACCCGTCGTTTTAACGCGATGCGGCCCGCGGGGTCGAATGAGTTGCCGACCCCTGGTTTAGATCAATAACTCCACGGACTTTATATCAATACAACTGCCATGAACATTCTTGTAGAAAAGCTAGAGTGAAATAACGTGTCTTTTTATCAGGCCGATATCTTTTTCTTCCTTTCAAGATCTGTTTAGTCCTTTCAACCACACGTATTACGTCGTGATAATGCATATTAAATAAGTACGTTTCAGTGACTGACATAGAATCATGAAATATTTATGATATTACAATTCTTTATTTCTTTTTTATCTTGTGTGAATCAGTAAAAAAATTTATCGGGTGACTGATTGGGCTCACTGATGCGGATACTCTTTGTTTAGCCACTGTTTTTTGTTTAATTATACTCTTTGCATGTTCATACGAGCAGCAATTGAAGAGGAGACTGTATATCAATACCTCCACGGACTTTATATCAATAACTCCACGAACTTTATACGAATACCTCCACGAACTTTATATCAATACCACCACAAACTTTATACCAATACCTCCACAAACTTTATATCAATACCTCCACCAAAAAAAGCGCTATGTATCAAAAATAGCCATAGACTTGTGTTGAAGAAATATTATTTTCATTATTTACATTCTGACTATTGTACTGCTCTTTGTTGTTGCTATCACAACGTTTCAGGGAGACCTAACTGCCAATCTAGCAGCACGTTTAAATTTATACAGTCGGGGCACTAAGGGAAAAAAGCTCATCAATTCAGTTGCCAAGAAAATATTTGTAGAAAAGACAGAGAGAAACAATGTTACGCCGGTGAAAAAATAACTGAATTCGAAATGCTAGGTCCGGATCGATTACATGATAGACCCTTCTTTGAATATTGAACATCTCGCCTGTGAATCTCCCTTCCAATTTCTTGCTTCTCAATTTCAGTAATTTTCTCACCGACGTGACGTGGCTTCAATCTGTCTTTTCTACAAGAATGTTCATGGCAAATTCTCTGAGGATCTTTCTACCCCCCTCCTGGTGCCCTGACTACATGAATTTAAGAGTGCTACTGAACTGGCATCTAGGTCTCACCGTTTTACTTTTTTAACTACCTATATGCAACCGTCAATTCTGTTTTGATAGTTTCTTTTCTCGCATTTCTCGCCTGTGGAACTCGCTCCCGATTTCTTGCTTCCCTGACTACCTACAATCATTAAAACATTAAATGCAACGTCAATAGCCATCTTCTGTCTTCCTAAATCCTGTTCCTTTATTGACCTTTCCTCACTTCTCCTCACTAAAGTTTTTTTCATTGTCTTTCATTCCCTGTAACACTCTGCGTCCTAGTGGCATTATCGCCTTGCTTGGGTTGAAACGATATAAAAAAAAATGAAAGTCAAAAGGTCTTTCGCGCCCTTTTCATAAATGCTGCTAGTGCAACGCCATCTGGTGGTCTTTTGAAGTTTTTTAACAGATAAATTGGATAATCCTACAATTGTATTAGCATTATCGTCGTAATATTTGTCAATTAGTTTATTTGTCTATTAGTCTATCTAATTAGAAATACAGATTGGAGGACATTTTTATATAAAGATTATTAGCGTTTACTATATAGAACCGAAGATATTTATATATTTTTAATATATATATATATATATATATATATATACTTGATATATTTAAGATATTTGTTAATATATAACATATTTGTTTTTTTTTATATATATATATATATATATATATATTAAATATAATATATATATATACTGCCGTATATGTCACTGTGTGACATAAAAATTTGCATAAGAAAATGTTTACATTATTTACATTATTCGGACTATGGTCCTCATCTTTGTCGCTATATTTATTACAACGTTTCGGCCGTTGTACGCTCCGGTCTTCTTCAGGTGGCTGGAATGTCGAACTGAACCCTTTATTTCGCTCACTGGGGTAGACTGTTCTAGTTCCACGTGCCATGAAAGCTGTAACACGATGAGGAGTGGAAAAATCAGTGGTGACTGACCACATATGGAGAGAGAAGGGAGATCACCGTCCCCTGTGAGATCAGGTTGAGATCATAGACAAAGAACACCATTGGAAAATTCGTAAACTTAAGGAATAATCAGCACATATGCTAGGTCACAAAAATTTCCTGAGCCGACCAAGCATAGAAATGAATACAATATGGGAACCAGTAATAAGGAGTGCCAGAGAAAAGCGATAATAACAACAAAAATTGCAATATGAACTCTGGTAAAAACATGAAATGATAACAGTAACAATTGCAATATGAGCACTGGTAAAAAATGATTGCTGAAGACATTAGGTTTATAATACCCAGAAATTCATGCACAGGACATATATCCTCATGGCACAGTGGATAAAGGCGTTAGTTAGATCCAGTGCCAGGAACCAAAGAGGGTGAGTTCAATACCCGGTTAAGGCAGTGGAGAACTTTCAGAAATTAACAGGAGATAACTGATAACTGACATCCATTAAAAAAAAACATGGCACGTGGAACTAGAACAGTCTCCAGTGAGAGAAAAATAAAGGGTTGTTATGGTGAAATTCTATAGTTAATAGACTCTCCCAATATAAGTAAGAGTAGTTTGTACGTCGAACCTATTTATGACCGATTTAGTACAAATACAAACCTCCACTGCAAAATAACTCCATGTCCAGTTCGACATTCCAACCACCTGAAGACGGCCGGAGAGTACAACGGCCGAAACGTTGTAATAAATATGGCGACAAAGATGAGGGCAATAGTCCGAATAATGTAAATAATGTACATAATATCTCAGAAATTTAGAAAGAAAATGCTTAGATGAAAAATATTTGGTTTTAAACATAGGTTAACTAATGTTCAATACATATTCGCTTATGAATTCATTTATTTATGAAGTCTGCCAAAGTAATGTTTATAAGTTACGTGATTTAATTTCATGGAATTTCAATCATCTAAAAGATTTTTTTATATGTCTATAACAAAGAAAACATTTTATTTGAAACTTCAACCGGAAATGAGTGAATATTCAGAACCTATAAATAAATTAAAATTAAAATATGAACATTTTTTTTAAATTTTTTAAAACTCTTCATTCTGGACACTTAAGAAACACTATTTCACATCAAAAATCCAAAGAATGGTCCGTAATTTAATCGATCCTGACCAAACATCTCGACTTCATTCACTTTCTCACCGACGTCACGTAACTTCCATCTGTCTTTTCTACAAATATTTTCATTGCAAATGCTCTAAGGAACTTTTTTTTTCCAGTTCAACGACTATATGAATTGAAGCGTGCTACTAGATTGACAACTAGTTCTCACCATTTTATGGTTAGATTTTTACTAGCTAGACGCAACCACCACTTCTACTCTAACTTCTTCTTTTTTTTGCACTTCCCATATGTGAAACTCCCTTCCTTATAATCTTCAAAAATTTAGATCCAGCATCAATCGTCATCTTCTGTCTTCTTGAACTCTGTTCCTTTTTTTGTCTTTTCCTCAATCCTCCCCATTCTCAATTTTCTCATTATCTTTCACTTTCACTCCCTGTAACCCCCTGCGGTCTAGTGGCACTGCTACCTTGCATGGAGGGAAATGATTAAAAAAAAAACAGCAGCTGATAATGGGATAAACTTTTTAACGTCTTTCTCCAGATTATTGTGGCTACTGAACTGTTAACTTAAAAAATATCTTTCTCACTCAAGTCTATCTATTGCTGCTACATTTTCCATACACACACAGCATATATGTAAGCAAATATGTGGATATAGATCCGACAGTATCAAGAAAAATATGGAAAAACAAAAATCCGAATATGCAAGTATGCTGTTTTAATGTTGTTTCAATGTCGACGTCAGACGTTTCGGTCTAATAGATCTTCTTCAGGACATAGTTATTTAAACATAATTAAAATTTGACGATATTCAAGTCAACATGAAAAGACGATAGACATAAGACAGAATAACTGAAATAACTAAATCTGATCATAATTTCGATTTTGATTCTGTGAAGATTTTAAAATATATTCATAATAAAAATCTTAGACGGATTTAAGAGGCAGGTATAATATCTATCTCACGCACGGTGAACACTAGACCCGGCTTCTTTAATATTTCCCCTTTTCTAGCAAGATTAATGCTGGACAAACGTCCTTATAAATTTTAGATTAAAATAAAATTCTTTTTCATTTAAAATATACTCTATTTTAGGAATACGTTTCCACAACATCGCCCATGTGACGCCGACGTGACCGTATTGCGAAATGGAACGCTGATCTTAAAAATTTCAGTTATTCTCTTTTGATTAGTCTTATGTCTATCGTCTTTTCATGTTGACTTGAATATCGTCTAATTTTAATTATGTTTTAATAACTATGTCCTGAAGAAGGTCTATTAGACCGAAACGTCTGACGTCGACATTGAAACAACATTAAAACAGCATACTTGCATATTCGGATTTTTGTTTTTCCATATTTTCCATACACACACAGATATATATATGATGTGTGTGGATGTTTCACTACACAGAAATAAATATTTATTACACTTTATTCTGTTCTCTTCAACATTCATTATTACAGGCAGAAATCAAGCAAGCCATTTAACCTTTGACCACTGCGAGAAATTTTATGTTTAAGTAAAATTTATGGTTGTTGTAAAATCAGTCTTATCCGCAATTTTGTTTATTATGTAAAATTGAGTCTTTTTTTGCCTGACGTTTTAAACAATATAAAATATAACGAAGATAACAAAGAAATATAACAAAAAGACAAAATTTATTAAGGGCTATAAAGGACAGGAAGTTGTGGAGAGCCACGATTGCTAACACCCTGAATGGACATGGCACATAAAAGAAGTAGCAGTAGTCAGTCTTGGCGTCACGTTTTACACTGACATGAAGTGGAGTGACTATATCAAATCAATTGCTATGTCTATTGCAAGTAAAGTTGGTTTGCTGTATTGTGTCAGAAATTTTTTCTTGTCAGAATCCATCTTGCACATTTATATATCTACCACCTATCCATACATTGAATACTGATCTGTTGCTCCTGCCATACATCTTTCAATTCTTGACAAAATCCAAAGAAGATTATGTAATGTAATCAATACTGACCAAGCATCTTCACTTCAGTCATTTTCTCACTGATGTCATATGACTTCTCTCTGTTTTTTTTGGTTTTTTTATGAACATTTTCATGGCAACTGTTCTGATGGGCAAAAAAGTCTGGTGCCCTGACTACATGAATTTAAGCATTCTAGTAGACTGGCATCTAGGTCTAATTTTACTGTTGATGCAACCACCACTTCTTCTCTAACAGTTTCTTTTCTCGCACTTGCCACCTGTGGAATTCCCTCCTGATAACATCAATCACCATCTTCTGTCTTCTTGAAGCCTGTTCCTTTTTTGTCCTTTCCCCAGTCCTCTCCATTCTCATTCTCATTTTCTTTCACTTTCACTCCCTGTAACCCCTTGCAGTCTAGTGGCATTACCACCTGGCTTTTTTTTAAATTTAATATTTACAAAAAGTTCAACAAGATCCAATAAACCGCAGATTTTAAATAGAATTTCTTTAAATTTAAATCGTATTTCTTTTCTTTTCCTATTGGCTACATGAATTATGTAATCAACATATATGGAAGGTCGTTAAGAAATAATAAAATGAATTCTTTTGGCTCTTTAGCGTATATAGTTCTACATGCAAAGAAAACAAGATTATTACTTTTGTTGCTATCCCATAATTCAACTTTCTCATGAGATACTCGTAAACTCACGCGGGCGTCCTTCAGTCATGGCGTGGATTTAATAGTTTGGGATGACGTCGTAATAATAACAACATCTAAAAGCCTAATTTAAATACAACAAATCTATTTTTTACGGCGAAACATTTGTCAAGTAAATTTAATAATAATAATAATAATAATAATAACCAACAGCGAATAGTTAATGAATACAAAATACCCTATTTAATCAATCAATTAATCAAGTTAACAAGTTATCCTATGCAATCGCTATAAAATGGCTTATCCAATATAGTGCTGGGTATGACGATAAACTACATCTGGCAGCAATGACTCTGATCGGGACGTTGGGGGTTTTGAGGAATGCGGAAAGACCTCTTAGTTACTGTTGTTCCCAGTTCCACCCTGACCCAGGGTGGTAGCATCTGTTAGGGACCCAGCTGTAATAGCGCGCCAAACAAAACACTATGAACGTATAAAATACGTTTTTATAGTAAAAAAAAAAAAAGTACCAGCAATACATTATATGAAAACAAATTACCCTATTTAATCAATCAATTAAGAGGGACGTATAGCTGGTAATATTTTTTTTTTCTTCTAAAATTTATTTCTGATAATAATCTTTTACAAAGTATTTTCTGGTATTAAAACCTATTTTTACACTTTTATAACGCTGCTGGTCTATAGCAGAATGACCAAAACTACATTTTATCTGGTGTTGAAGCCATAGAATTGCGTTCAAAATATTTAGTTGAAGCAATAAAATTGCTCAAGATATTTTCATTTCGGTATTAAATGACCCATAAGGAGTTGATATGCCGTTAAACAAACAAATAAAATAAAATCAACATATCCAATAGTGGTTAGGTTTGGTTTGGTTTGTTTTGTTTTACGGCATATCAACCTCAATGGGTCATTTAATGCCGACAACTTTTTTTTCTGATAATATTTTTGTTTTGTCAAAAATCTATTTCTGCTGATATTTTTTCCTCAAAAACGTATAGCTGGTAATATTATTTTTTCAAAAACGTATAGCTGGTAATTTTTTTTTCTTCTAAAATTTATTTCTGATAATAATTTTTTACAAAGTATTTCTGGTATTAAAACCTATTTTTACACTTTTATAATGCTTTTTACCTCAGTTTCGGGGTTAACTATTTGCCCTTAACTGGGACCCTAACAGGTGCTACCACCCCGGGTCAGGGTAGACCTGGGAACACCAACAATTAAGAGGAGGTTCCACGCACCTCAAAACCTCCTGATCAGAGGCCTTGCTGTGGAACGTAGTTTATCGTCTCACCCTGGACGCGGGTGTAGTTTATCGTTCAAACGCTAATATTTCATGGTTATAATTTATTTGACTGGATTCGTCATAACGAGCCAATTCATCAGGCCTACAAATTCAAAATTCTGATGAATTGGGTCGTTATTACAAATCCAAAGAAATAAATTATAACAATGAAATATTAGTGTCTGAGCCTTATATAAATATATATATATATATATATATATAGCGGCCTGAATATTCGAGAAATCATCTTGAAAAAGTATGTGCCCTCCGCATGCTTTTCTAACAGGATTTCTCGAATATTCAGGCCGGTAGATATAAAAAAAAAAAATTTTAAGCATTTCACCCCAAGCAAGGCGGGAAGTCACTAGCACGCAAGGGGTTGCAGAAGATTTGGAGCAAGATCAGTTAGGAGTGATAGAGGAAAGGATGAAGAGAAGGATAGTGGATAGATCAAGGCAACTGTCTATTGACATTACATTTGAATAGTTGGAGATTATAGCTATCAGGGAAACAGTAATTGGGAAGGGAGTTCCACAGGCGAGAGGTGCGAGATATAAAGCTATTGGAGTAGAAGAGACAGCTACATTTAGTAGTTTCGACAGTGAAAGGATGAGAGTGGGATGCCAGCTTCGTAGGACGCTTGAATTCATGAAGCCTGGGAACCAGCGAAAGTAGCTCATCGGAGCAATTACCATGAAAGTATTTGTAAAAAAGACAGAGAGAGGCGACGACACGTCTATGAGAGAGCGACTGTAGACGAGATGACAGATCAGGGCCAATTACATTGCATATCCGTCTCTGGATCTTATCAAGAACCCCGAGGCAAACAGTAGGGGCTCCAGACCATATATGGCAGCAATACTCCATGCAAGGGCGAATTCTTGATTTGTATATTTGAAGGATTTCCTAGCGCGGCACAGGGAGCCAACTTTCCTTGCGGTGGACGAAGTAATTGACTCAATGTATTTATTCCATCTCGGGTCAGCAGTCAACGGGAGACCGAACAGCCGCAGAGAGGTGCTCACGAGAAGTTGAGCGTCAGACATTCTAATGGAGGGAAGGGAAGGATTTCTGTGGTGATTAATAGAGAGCAGTTTTTAATACTGTTTGTATTATATATATATATATATATATATATATATATATATATATATACAGAGCTCACCAAAAATGTAAAGAAAAACTTCAGGAAAGGAAAAATTTTTACCTGCGGAGTATCCTATAAGATATTGGGCATTGCAGAAATCTAACTACATCGACGAGCCTTAAATAAGAAAAATTGAAAATGCGTACGCAACAATCTGACAGGACACTTTGTCCGTTTTCCAAGCATTAATTCCCCGTACTAACAACTGTCTTGACGCTAAAGCCCGCTATTTTGAGCATCTCATGCGATTGTAGGGTCCCGTGGTAATTTGTATTAAGGCAAAGTTCATATACACTACAAACAACGTATTCAATGTAGGTATATAAAATATATACAAAATTTCAGAGCAAATATAAAATATATAATTTAAAAAACAGTACAGTGTAACCCGGATATAAGAGAGTTGTCGGGACCGGAGAAGAAGTCTCTTATATCCGGGTTTCTCTTATATCAGGGTTTGGTCTATTTTGTTTAGGTAAGTATGGCTCTAATTTGGGACCAGAGAAAATCTATCTTATATCCGGGTTTCTCTTATATCCGGGTCTCTTATATCCGGATTACACTGTACTTATATTCTACTGTTAATTAGATCAAGTGTCACAGCCGCACAGTCATCAGTCGGAAAAAAAATAATCATAATAATAATGTCACCACAGGCCAGGCAATAATGTCACTAAGACACAAGAGGTTACTGAAAGAATCTGAAAAAAAAACTGTCATATAGGAAAAGAATGAGTAACTACTGACACCGAGATTCGAGCCTGACACTCAGGACTTATAAATGTTTTCCGCCAGGTTTATAAGTAGCGGTGTCAGGCTGCTGACTGCGGTGATTACTGGGTGACTATTAAGTGGAACTATCCAGTCGAATTAGTGTGAATCATTGTGCGTCAATGAGTAGGGTTTTGATTTAGGATTTACCGGACGTTAAGCTGAGCCGCGCTACTAACAACGTATTCAATGAAATGGTTATCTTTGGTTTACTTTTACTTTCTTTGTTTTTGCTAAGTATTTATTTGCGGTTGTAATTAAAGAATGTTTATGTTAGCATTGAAGTCTTGAGTTATTCTTAATTACTGGCAGCATGGCCCGGCGTTGCCCGTGCTTGATTCAAAAATCGTACGACTCATACAGCTATATTTTTGCCCTTCCTTGCCTTTAAAGGAGTGCCCCTTTTCCGTGCTGATGTTGCTACATGCCTTACTTCTTGCCTATCTCATACTGCGAATTTTTTCGAAGCTCTATACTAAACATTAAATATGTTACGAAAAAAGAACTAAACAAAATGAGCACAAAACGATCAGCTTTAAAAAAGGACTCGTAACTGGAAAAACCGAATGAAAAAAGAATGTTAACAACAAATAATTTTTCACACCCAAACCAAGTTCTGCGGAATCAGAATCAACGTTGAGATTAAGCAAGCGAATGAGCCATTAAATTTTTCCCACTTGTGACGAATGCAGCTATCGATTTTTTTAATGCTAGTTAACATTCGTGTCAGTCAGCTGTTGGCTCTCACGCTAGCCAATAGAATCTTCCTGCCTATTCGTGGCTCTCACTCCGCCAGTAAAAAATGGCCGCAAACTACATGAAAACTGCCGTAGAAGCATGAAAAAATAGATTATTTCCACTATCGATGGGAGTTGGGAAATGCAAAGTCGATTTTGGCCTTCCCAAAACTTGGAGCATGTGCATGTAAATTTTGGTGCAAATCCGTCGAAAATTGCGGCCGTGCATTCGTTACATACACACACACACACACACACACACTCATCCTGCCTTTTATAGATAGAGATAATTTTATACTTTTATTAGTTTTATTCTTTTCTTATTTTTGTGATGTCAACGAATATTCGTTGTCACTTTCGTAATGCTCATTGTAGTAGAGACTTTGTAATCGCAGATACAACTATAGTAACGCCGTTGAACAATGCTGGTGTCAGACGCCTTTGAATAAGACTCGCACTAATAGTACTTGCTCGCTGATACTCGCTCGACAAATGACCCGTATTGGGATCTGAATAGAGAAATATTATAGTGAATAGCGTAGAGAATAGCGGTCCGTCGAAGCAACTTTAGAGGATAGACTAGAAATGCAGATCAGAATAATATCTTACTTATTATAAAACTCAGATTGTGTGTGTGTGTCTGTAACGTTTATGTATTGGATCGGATTTCCTACATTTTTCAACCGATTTCAACAAAACTTCACAGGACTACATAAAATTACCTTGTGGTGGTTCTAACAGCACCAAAAATGGGAAAAATATAATTGTTTTTGCACAAAATCAATTTGAAAACACGATTAAGAGACATCGTGAAAATGGAAGGGAGACAACTCAAATCGGGTTGTTTCTGTGTTTGGGTTCCTTTAAATATGGGAGCGGATTTCCTATATTTTTCAGCCGATAAAACCAAACTTTACTTTTTTTTTTTTTTTTTTTTTTTGGCAGGTAGTGTTTCTTATTCTCTTACACACTTTTTTCTTTATTTTTAATATTCAGAATGCTTTAAAAATTCCATTTACAAGACAATTATTTATAATAAAATTCTATTCAATCGGGAGACTCATAACGATTGAAAACAATGTTTTTGTTTGAGTTTGGGTTTGACCAATTCGTAAAAAAAAAAAAAACTAATTAAGACATGCGTGTCCGTCAACCTTAAACAATAATCTTTGTCAATTTTATTTTTCAGTCTTTATGATGGTGGATACTTGATCTATCTCTTACTGTTATATCCCCGGGCAACGCCGGGCTCTACTGCTAGTAGAGGATAGAATAGAAATGTGATCATTTAGACGACACGCGACTTCCTACTTATGCGTTTCTCCCATGGTTACGTGATCCACTTACTTCAATAAAGGGATCGCTTGTGTTTGCTCACTGGCGATCTATGTTCAAACCCAAGTGTCGGCAGGGACACTTTATTCCTATATAACATTTATTTTTTGGTTCATTTCTATTATTGTTATTAAAATAATAATAAGTCAAAGTGGTACATTTAATAACGAACTGTTCATTCCGACATCCAGTGTAAATTATATATGGTCATTCCTTGTCTTGGCAGCGGGCTTATTTGTCCCAATGATTCCAAGGACGAAGACGTCTAGAGTTCCGGCTCCTGTTGTGCCACCCATGACGGTAAGGTCGAACAGGAAGGACAAGACTGAACGCGACCAACTCCCGAAGAGCCCAACGGCGGAATAGGTAAAGATCTACACTATCTCAACGCCCAAAGAGGTGGAAGAGGGTAGCGCCAGTCGAGCTGCCTTTTATAGATAGAGATTAACGGCCACCGTACGTCACAAAAAAAAACACTATTAAGGAGAAGGGACAATAAAAGAACAGAGACAAAAGATAACGATCGACGTAGTTGTCAGGAAACTATAAAGCCGAAAGGGGGTTCCACAGGCGAGAAGTGCGAGAGAAGAAACTCTAAGCACGGAACTTATGGTTACATCTAGTAATTTCAACAGTAAAATGATGAAACCTAACTGCCAATCTAGTACTGCGCTTAAATTTGTAAAGCAGAGGTACCAAAGGAGAAGGCTGATTAGAACAATTACCATGAAAATGTTTATAGAGAAGGCACAGGAAAGATACATTACGACGGGTGTAATGTGACTGAAGACCAGATGCCATGTCAGATGGAAAGCAAAAGGGTTTTTTTTAAGACGATTAAAGGCAGACAACGGAAAATGTGACTCCGAAATCCGAAGAAGCATTGGGATACGAAAGATACCTTCCAAAAGCAAAGCAAAGTATTAAGAAACAGAAAAAAATCGTTAGAAACAAAGAAAAGAGTACTGAACTGTTATGTAACACAAGTCCTCCAATATGATAGTGAAAGCTGGACAATCTCTTCACAAATGAAGACGGTACTTAAAGCAACAGAAATGTGGTTCTACAGAAGGATGTTGAGAATGCCTTGTCCCGAACTTTTGAGCAACGACGAATTTCTAGAGGAAATGGAAGCAAAAGGACAGTTATACACTGCGGGGTATCCTAAAGGATGTTGTGCATCCTGGGAATCCCGCTAAAAAATGTAAAGGAAAAACCAATCAGGAAGAGACAGTTGACATTTCTAGGGCACTTAATGACGAAAGACATCTTGGAAATTTTGAGTCTCACAGGACAGATATTAGGCAAGAGGGAGAGAGGAAAATAACGCATAACTTACCTAGCGTATTGAGATCGCGAAAGATATCTTCCACAAGCTGAACAAAGGATTAAGAAAATTTCGTTAGAAACAAGAAAAAGAGTGATGAGAAACATTGGTCTTCTTATATAGCAGTGAATGATGGACATTCCTCTCACAGATGAAGAAGAGACATGAAGCAACAGAAATGTGGTTCTACAGTAGGATATTGAGAATAGCATGGACCGAACATATGAGCATCGACGCAAATGGAATCAAAAAGGAAACTTATATTTAACATCAGGAAGAGACAGTTG
This sequence comes from Acanthosepion pharaonis, assembly GCA_903632075.3. NCBI lineage: Eukaryota > Metazoa > Mollusca > Cephalopoda > Sepiida > Sepiidae > Acanthosepion > Acanthosepion pharaonis. Next base: position 1,735,149 of record CAHIKZ030004539.1, read on the forward strand.
AGGCATAATGAAGAAAGATGCTCGTGACATAGAACAGGGATATAGAAAGAAGAAGAAGAAGAAGGAGAAGAAGAAGAAGAAGAAAGATGCTCGTGGCATAGAACAGGGATATAGGAAGAAGAAGAAGAAGAAGAAGAAGAAGAAGAAGAAGAAGAAGAAGATGCTCGTGACATAGAACAGGGATATAGGAAGAAAAAGAAGAAGAAGAAGAAGAAGAAGATGCTCGTGAGATAGAAAGGGAAGAAGAAGAAGAAGAAAAAAGAAGAAGAAAAGAGAATAGAAGAAGAAGAAGAAGAACAAAGAGAGTATATAGAACAGGGATAAGGAAGAAGAAGAAGAAGAAAGATGCTCGTGAGATAGAACAGGGATATAGGAAGAAGAAGAAGAAGAAGAAGAAAAGAAGAAGAAGAAGAAGAAGAAGAATGCTCGTGACATAGAAAGGGATAAGAACAAAGAGAGTAATAGAAGAAGAAGAAGAAGAAGCAGAAAGATGCTCGTGAGATAGAACAGGGATATAGGAAGAAGAAGAAGAAAAAGAAGAAGAAGAAGAAGAAGAAGAAGAAGAAGAAAAGATGCTCGTGGCATAGAACAGGGATATAGAAAGAAGAAGAAGAAGAAGAAGAAGAAGAAGAAGAAGAAAAAGAAGAAAGGGATATAGGAAGAAGAAGAAGAAGAAGAAGAAGAAGAAGAAGAAGAAGAAAGATGCTCGTGACATAGAACAGGGATATAGGAACAAAGAGAGTAATAGAAGAAGAAGAAGAAGAAGAAAGATGCTCGTGAGATAGAACAGGGATATAGGAAGAAGAAGAAGAAAAAGAAGAAGAAAAAGAAGAAGAAGAAGAAGAAGAAGAAGAAGAAAGATGCTCGTGATATAGAACAGGGATATAGGAAGAAGAAGAAGAAGAAGAAGAAGGTAGAGGGGGAGCAGCAGAAGAAGGAGGAGGAGCAGCAGGAGAAGAAGATGAAGAAGGAGGAGGAGTGGAAGAAGAAGAACAAAAAACAGAGAGACGGAAGAGGAGCAGCAGCAGAAGAATTAGTAGTAGTAGTAGAACCCGGACTAATTTTATGATTTTTTTTACTCCCATTTAAAACCAAAAATAAAACCAAGAACTGCTGCTTTGAGGAACAGACTTTCGGCCAGATTTTTTCCCAATCCCTAAGATCGATTTGAGTTCTACTTTGAGTGGCTCTTGGACCTTGGATTGAGTGAACATTAGTATAAAAATAACCTTCTTAGAATGTCTATTCTTGGTCAACCGCTCAGAGCGTGGGAATTTTCTTTCCTTGGTGCCCCAACAGCATACTGCTAGATTGTCATCTAGGTCCCATCCGTTTACTGTTGAAACAGCTAAATACCACAGTCTATTCTACTCCAACAATTTCTTTTCTCACACATTCCGACTGTGGAACTCCCTTCCATTTACTTGCTTCCCTGATAACTACAATTTTCAAAAACATAAATACAACGTCAACCGCCATCTTCTGTCTTCTTGAATCTCATTTATCTTTTATCCTTTCTTGAATCCTTCCTATACTTAGTCTTTTCTCTCGCTCTCATTCCCTGTACCCCCCTGCGTACTAGTGGCATTCCAGCCTCGCTTGGGATTAATCAATTTTTGAAAAATAGACCATCACATTATCACAACCCATGACATTATTACAACCTATTTTAGTATTTAAAAAACGTTGTGAAAGTCAATGAGATTTATAAAAAAGTGATTTTGTCATTCTATAAAATGAATATGAAACACGAATCTTACAGACTCACCTTTCAACTTTTCAAAACGGCCGTTTTGTTTCAACTAGGAACTTAAAATCCATTTAGATGGCTTCTTTTTTTTTTTAATTAAATCTCGTCTTAACAATAAAACGAAAACAATCGTTTCATAAACTTCGCTGTGTAAGTATCATCTGCGTGCAAATCTGCCAGCAGGTGTCTCACCAATAAAGATTCAGTATTGCGTGATGAAAATGGTTGCTAGTTTCTAATAGACCGCTTTGCGCATGCGCCTTCGACATACTGATCGATAATTTATCCCTGCTTTCGTTTTGAACCTGATTCTCGTAATATCAACGTAAATGCACATGGATTTTTATATAACATTCAATAATTTCACCGCAGACCAACTGGGTAGCCTATATTAATCTTTCAAAACTGTGTAGCCTATATTAATCTTTTAAAAAAAATGAATCACAATAATGTATTATGCGAAAAAGAGAAAATGTTAGAGCCTTCACAAATAAAAGATAACGAAATATGAATTTACAATCATATTTATTGAGCTAACTTCCGGTGGAAATGAATTCAAAATGGCGAATGCGTCATAAGCGCTGTCGCTAAAAAGAAACAAAGAATGTTTTCCATGACAACCAACCTGTGGACAAACGTGTAGGTACACATATATGTTTGTATACATAAGTAACAACACGTGCACATAGATAAATCTATATGTGTGCAGTTTCTGAAAATATAATACAATTTAAAATACTATGAAAATAATTGAGTTACCTCTATAATGGTATTTTATTAATTATCTCAGTTATTAAATTAAAAATTTAATAACTAAGATATGATAATTTAATTTAATAACCGTGATAACATAATAAATAAATTTATTAATTTTAATTTAATAACTGAGATAATATAATAATTATATTAATCATAATATTATCTCAGTTATTAACCATTAGCTTAATAACTGAGATAATATAATAATTATATTAATCATAATATTATCTCAGTTATTAACCTTAATTTAATAACTGAGATAACATAATAATTATATTAGTCATAATATCATCTGTTATTAACCTTTAGCTTAATAACTGAGATAATATAATAATAAAATGCAATGATAGAAAGAAATCAATAATTTTAAATTTTGTAACATTTATTATTTTATATTTTTTAAGATTTTATTTTTTCATTTTATTCTTTATAATTAATTGTAATATCCTGATGGTTATGAAATATTAAAATTATTTTATTTATTATGTACTTAAATTTTATTATTACTGGGGTAATTGTACACTTATTTTATTTAAGCATCATCCAACACCTCAAATAATGATATGTGAAAAAAATATTACCATGCATAAATGTTATAAGACTTTTCGGAATATTTTATGGCCTTGAAAAGCGCCGTTTTTCTTTTCAGTTGCCTCTTCAACCTTCCTCGAAAGTGAAATGAATCAATTACCCACAGTTGAAAACAGCGGAATTTTCCGTAAGCGGGTACAACCCTTGAAACAAGTAATCTTTTAACGATAATATCACGTATGAAACACCATACTTAAAAAAAAATTAACATTTAGACACACAAAAAAAAAATTTTAATCATTTTAAAAAATTTTCGTGCGATGATTTGTATGAAGCTTTTAAATTTTCACTTAGTAAATATAGTCTTTGCTTAATAACTTAATAACCTAACTTTTGCGACGTCTGGAAGAATTTTTAAAACGTTTTTGACTCTTTATAAATTATTATAATTAAAAAAAGAAAAATGCAAACAATTCTTGTAAAAATTCATTATTCATTGAAAATGTTCTTTCTTCAGACTATAATGTAAGGATATTATATATAAAAGCATTTAAAAATTTATCTAACTAAATAATTAAATTAGATAGTTTTACTGCATTTTTATTTTAGAGTTTGGAGCAGATTTTAGGGAAGTTAGTAAAAGCTTGGGAAAAAAAAATGATGATTCACATTTTCCTAGGAGTCCTGCTTTTAACTAATAAAAATCATTTGTTTGGCGATTTTAATTTCTAGAAATTTCATGAAATTAAGTAAGATGTAAAAACGAAAATATTTTTACCAAGATTTTCTAAAAATAATTTAAAAAATAAACTCATCTGTAAATAAGTCCTGAAAGTTTCATTAAAATCCAACAATTATTTGATTTTTGCAAGACTTTCCAAATTAATAAGTTATTTTACCGGAAAATATCCATTACCAGTTCTCTTAGGCTGTTGACGCATAAAAAAAAACAAGATTTTTAACAAAAATTTCGAACGTGCAAGGAGTAAAAATGTTTAAATTAATTAAAAAATACTTTGTTCTTTCCTCTTAATAATAACATAAACATTTTGACGATAAAATATTTTTTTATTAAATTTAAGGCTTTTTTTTCATCATGGTATGCAGTTTGTTTGTTTTTTTCAGCGAATTATTGGAGGTATCTAAATAAATCAATAACACCTAGCAAAACGGGTAAAATTTTTAGAATTTAACGTATTTCAAGGCGGGCTGAATTTACCTGACCCTGATGAGCGTTGTGTACACGAAACTTTGAAGTCGGTCGAAAGATAAGTCAAATATGATATAATATAATAAATTCGTATAAACTGTAATGGGAGAGAGATATGGCAGAAAGATTTTTTTTTCTCCCATCTCTATTTTCCCCATTATGGGCATTATTATATCTATAGTATAATAACACCGTACTTCACGGATGGAAAGGAATCGATGAAAGGAAAAGGAATGACAAACATGCTTGGTTCTCAGGGAGACTTTATATAGATAGATAGATAGATAGATAGATAGATAGATAGATAGATAGAACCTAATGGAAAAATATAGGTAAATGTGCCAGCGAGCAAGCGTTCGTATACGAATATCTCAGTTTTCACGACTCCAAAATGAAACTGCTCTCTATTAATCATCTTAAAGAATATTTTTGCCTTCAATCTTGCACATAAGTAAATGCCAATCTGGACTGCGCTTAAATTCGTAAAGTCGACGCTCGAGGTCTCTCTTTCTTCCGTGCATGGAATATTGCTGCAACATCTGGTCTGGTGTTCCCAAAATTGAGGACTGCGAGCTGGAGTTTCTTTCTATATCTGGGAAAGACATATTCCGCTATGGTCACTGTATGGAGTGATGTCACTAAGCGGCCGTCACATGACCCATGTGACTTGTTTCCACCAAAGGGAGATAACCGCCTTCTGTATCCTTACAAAATGTATATAAATCAAGACAAGAAAACATATATATATATATATATATATAATATTATAAATTAATTGATTTAAAATGGGTTTTTTTTCGCTACACAGTTCTAACCATGTTTCAAAAATGGAAGCTAAAAGCTACGAATTTAATTTAGTAATTAAATTAAAGACGTTAGTTCCATTTCATCCTCAAGCGAATTTTGGAGTAACTTTTAAAATTACTGGGTTTTAAAGACACATCTAAAATTATAATTTACGTTTCCGAGGTTACAAAATTTATAATATTAATGCTCTGAAAATTTACATTGAGCACTATTTTGTAAAAATAGAAATATCTATAAGAACACCGGATTATATATCTTACTGTTCTTTTTTTTTATTATATATATATATATATATATATATATATATATATGTGTGTGTGTGTGTGTGTGTGTGTGTGTGTGTGTGTGTGTGTGTGTGTGTGTGTGTGTGTGAACAACGGTGTTAACGTGAAGTACGGTGTTATATCACAGGTATAATAATGTTCATAATGGGGAAAATACAGATGGGAGAAAAAATCTTTCTGACATGTCTCTCTCCCATTACAGTTATCTCCCTTTGGTGGAAACAAGTGCTATCTATCTAGAGATATTTGAAAAAATCCCAAAAAAGAATCTGTAATTCTGTCAGTCTTGATATGACAGCCACTGTCCACCCGCCGTAACGTAACTTCCCTGTGCGTTTTCTATAAATATTTTCAAGGTAATTGTTCTGATGAGCTTTCTTCTTTTAGAATTGTTGTTTTATTCCCCCCCCCCCAGACAACGAATTGTAAATATGGGGGACTAGTTAGTATTTTCATAGAGACAAAGAGGTATTATGGTGGTTGTAGTAAGGAAGTTACGAATGAATGCATTGTTTTGGTGTAAGGAATATTGTTTCGTACGATTGGGTCAGTGTTTGCGGCTAGCTAAGTTATAGTTAAGACAGAAGAAGACCGTCCTTTCCCCAATCCCCTTTTCGGCCTTGTGCCACATTTCTGTATTGTACAGAATAAATATCGCTTTCTTCTTTTGGCACCTCGACTTCACGAATTGAAGCACAGTACTAGATTGGTAGATAGGTGTCATCATTTTACAATTGAAACGGCGAATGCCATGCTAAATGTTTCGTCTCTCTCACTTCTCGCTCATGGAACTCTCTTCCGGTGTCTTGCTTTCTATAGGGGGGGGGGTCTGCCAATTTGTATTGGTTATAAATAGAAATAAAAACTGACCCTCTACAATTTTTACAATATCAAATGTAACAAAGACAACAACAAGAGAAATAATCTGAAGAAATTATGAATTTGTTCAACAATAAATATTTTTTATAAACACAACAAATACATAATATATAGTGCAAAAGTTGATACACACAATAGAGTTTTTTGGTGTGTGTTACTGAAAGAATTTGAGTTACTGTACTGTATGTGTGAAAATGACATGGTTTAGTTAGCTATATTTGTTTTTATAGGAAAATTAAACAGTTGTTTTTGTATTAAATAGAAAAAAGTATTGTTCTTGACTCACTGATTGTTATAGAGTTATCGCTCATTAACCAGAGATTCTTCTTGTGGAATGGAATATTTTGTGGGAGTGAGCGTTAAGCCTGGAGATGGTTGACAAAGTTTGTTGTTGTATTGAAGATAAAGTTCGTCTCCTTTGCTGTGTTGATTTCCAAATGAAGTCAAGTGAATTGGTTTCAATATTTTAAGTGCCCACTGACCAAGTCGCGTCGAAGTTTCGTTTTTATTAGTTCTCTTGGTCACGTGCGGAGGCTCGTAAACATGTTTACATTTTATGGCGTCAACTAGAGGTCAAAATTTGGGTCGGTACCTTCGGACGTAGTTGACGCCACCTAATTAATATTTTACAACCAATCAAAATACATCAGTTGTTATATTTGGCTGGGAGCCTCTATGTGTTTAACTTGCACAAAATTTAAGATTTAAAAAAATGTAGGAATCTGATTCTACATTTCCAACTAACTTTGATCTTCGAAAATTCCAATGTCATGTTAATCATTATCTACTGTCTTCTTGATTACCCTTCTTCTATTGTTCGCACTCCTTAATAATGTTTTTTTTTTCTTATTCTTTTACACTCAGTAATTCTTTGTGTCTTAGTAACGTTGCTGCCTTATTTAATGAGTTGAACAAATTTCTAAGTCTTACAAAAAACCTTGACATTCAAGTGTTACAATAATAACAAAAAAAATGTCAGGAACATGAAAGCATACCTTTAGGAAGGTCTTAAAACTTACACGTTTCGAACATTAACAGTTCGATTCTATAAATGCAAGGTTAGCGATAATTTGATTATAGTCGTGACTTATTGCTGGCATAATTCCCAATTCTCTGGACCAGGCTAGGATTAAAAGAAAAGAGAGAGAAGTATTTTTGTTATTCTTTCATTTATTTCCGTTTCAACTGGGTGCAAACAATACATTACTTTCTTTCATTACTAAAAGTTCGCCCAAAATGAGGCTCAATAGCCACTTAAGGTAGATGAGATTTACTGAATGAGATTGCTACACGGACTTAAGAGGGAAAGCGTAGAAAAGATCAGAAAAAAGATAGATATCAGCCGGTCCTAGACTTGAAGAGTCTAGTGATCAGAGGAAGCACCCTCTCAGGAGCCTGTTTCACAAAGTAACCGTGAAAAAAGCTGTCTGAGTGACACTTCCTCCTTACCAATGGAATACGAAGGGAATAAGAATGATTCGACCCTGTCAACGTGGCATGACGGATTTTAATATAAAGGTCTGAACTGGTGGAAATAAGGAAGGCAACACTTCTGAAGATTTGCCATGGAAATAGCGATAGAGTATCGATATTGTGAGGTACCTTGTTACCCCAGGGCAGATAGAAAAAAAATTGATGATGTACATTACATTCTCCGAGAAGTCCTGATTTTAACTAATAAAAACATTTAGTTGACGATTTTAATTTCTAGAAATTTCATGAAATTAAGTTGAGGTTAAAAAAAAAAAAGCGAAAATGTTGGAAAATGATCCTGGAACTGTATATATATAATAACATTATCATTGAACGAAGAAAGAAAATTATTGATACATATTTTTTTTTATCCAATCTAGGCTTTCGGCTTACATAAGCCATTATCAAAGATGACAATTACAATACAATATATTAAGCAATACACGGACAAGACAGTGATGATAGTCTGTTTCTGTTTACATGGATGATTTCCAAGCAACGATAAACACTTGCATATAAGACGCTGGAAGCGAAAATCACACCGTATCTCATGGCGTCAGACATGACCACGCGAGAGTGAATTGGAGAAGTATAAACCAATGGCTTCTGTTTCCAATTATAGACATTTAAGTATATTTGGGGAGATTTCATATATATATATATATATATATATATATATATATATATATATATATATATATATATATAATCAAGGAAATAGTTAACCAACATGATTTAGCAGGAAATGGGGGTAAGTGGAGTTATGTTTTAAGATAGTCTTGATGTTTTTGATAGTATTGTAGGCAATAAAATTGTAGGTCGCTTCAAAGTAAACGATTGCATCAGGATAAATCCACAGAATTTGGCATATGAGTTAGTCATTAGCAAATGAGGGTTTGCTGAGGCATGATTATTGTTTTTGTGCTGACAGTGGGGCTATGTTTCTCTTTGTTTTGTTTTTTTAGGGGGGGGTGCTAGGCACCGGGGTTTCAAACCCTGCAGCAGTACCTTCCTTATTGTAGTTAGAAAGGCATTGTCGATGTAATACCGATGTCAGTAGTCGCGGAGGCAGGGTAAAACACAATTTTCTTGTTCTTGGCTCCTGTGCATATGTATGCGTATTAGCGCTCCTCACGTTGAAACAATCTTCTGTCGCGCCCAGCCTTGGCGGGGAGGCCGGGTAACTATACTTGTTTTTTTTTTGGGGGGTTGCTTTGTTTTTTTTAAACTGATGCGGTTCACAAACAAAATGCTTTAAATTAAGCCGTAAGGTCAGGCAAAGAAATGTGTCTTCACATTCTGCAAAGCTGTCAAGCCTGCCAGATATATTTCAAAGACACCATTTTAATGGAATGACTAAACACCAACACCCCCCCCGTCTCTCCAGATATTAATCCAGTTCTTCCTCTTCTGCGTAACACGTCCCTTCAGGCCACAGGCGATTATGACTCTCAACAACTTTCTATCTCGTGTGCTACTTAAAAGAATATATATTGATAGAAAACAGTATTCAAGAGAAGATCTTTGGAAAATAATATAAACTGTTTCAAGTTGGAAAAAGAAAAATTAACAAAATCAATTGTCGAATAACTGATGAAAGCTATAGAATGTCAATGCGCCCTTACAGCTTACTATAATTCTGTTTCTCTCCTTTAGTTACTTAGTACGCACGCTCCTTATTACTTCCTAATGGACTATTCCGTTTTGATCGTGGGGCAAGTCGGAAAAGACATATTAGAGACGCTACTTGGTCCCAAGTCGCTACCCAACTCCAGAGGTTTTAAACTATAACAAACTTTTTTAAATATTCTATCTTTATTTTACTGTTATTAAAACTATCATTTTCAACCAAGATCAGAAAAAGACATGTCAGAGAAAAAGAAAGAAGAAAAATGAAAGAAGGGAAGATAAAAGTATTTAATGACTGTTTCAGTGAAATGGAGAAAAAAATTGTCAATTTTAAATCTGTTCATTTGTACTCCCTTACTTCTTTCAATAACGACTAGCACTCATATTGTTATTGCAATATTTTGTTAAGCTTAAATATTTAACGATGCGATAGGGGAATTTATACGGATATTTTATTATCGTAGAACTCACCATTAGCTTATTCAATCATTAACTTAAGAATTAAGATTCATCAGAAAATACAAATAGAAAATCATTTTAAAAAGTACCAGTAAAACATTTTTATGTATATTTCTAGTTATAAAATATAACGCTAATCGCGTAGTGTTGAACTTATTCTAGACAGGAGAGTTGATTCTTCGTTTTAGAGAAAAATCCACATCAGACATCCCGATTCCAACCATCTTTTATTTAATACTAGCAGTAGAGCCCGGCGTTGCCCGGCGATGTAACAGTAAGAGATAGATCAAGTATCTACCATCATAAAGACTGAAAAATAAAATTGACAAAGATTATTGTTTAAGGTTGACGGACATACATGTCTTAATTAGTTTTTTTTTTTTTTTTTTTTACGAATTGGTCAAACCCAAACTCAAACAAAAACATTGTTTTCAATCATTATGAGTCTACCGATTGAACAGAATTTTTCAATTTTATTATAAACAATTGTCTTGTAAATGGAATTTTTAAAGCATTCTAAATGTAAAAATAAAGAAAAAAGTATGCAAGACAATAAGAAACACTACCTGCCAAAAAAAAAAGTGAAGTTTTGTTGAAATCAGTTGAAAAATGTAGGAAATCCGATCCCATATATAAACGAACGCGCACACGCGCGCACACACACACACAAACACACACACACACACAAACAAACAAACAAACAACCTGGGTTTTATAATAAGTGTAACTCGATATGAGTTGTCCCCCTTTCATTAATGCCTCTTAATCGTGTTTTCAAATTGATTTCGTGCAAAAACAATTGTGTTTTTCCAGTTTTCGGCGCTGTCAGAACCACCGCAAGGTAATTTTACGTAGTCCTGTGAAGTTTTGTTGAAATCGGTTGAAAAATGTAGGAAATCCGATCCAATATATAAACGAACACACACACACACACACAAACTGGGTTTTATAATAAGTATGATTCAAAGGTAAATGCTTTGTCCTAGAAAGAACGTAGCCTTAATTAAAAGCTGAGGAGAAATTCATCAATAAAATGGCTGGTTGGAATTTCTCATGTATTTTTTCCGAAAAGAAATAGTCAATCCGGCACGTCTATTTGAAATTCAAAGATTTATGAGATAATCAAATATGACTGACATCTCTTGGATTTACCTATATAAAAAAAATCGATGCAGCACTTAATGTGTTTGCATAATAAAACATGATAACTAATCCCAGAATTTAATATCTGTATAGTACGTTACTTACAAGTGTCATATAATGCATGTGTATACATCATATTACACTTGTAAGTACACGCTTGTGTATACACTATAAATATACATTATATGTATACACAAACACCCAGCGTATATGCGCACACAATTTGGCTAAGCTTGAAATAAGACACTGAAATAAGATATTCCTCTCCCACGTAGTCTGGACAATTCCTACCCTGGGATGATCAATAAAATCATAAATTTGGAAACAAGAAAAAAATGTACACTATTTCCATTGTTTGGACTATCGTCCTCGTCTTTGTTGCCATATTTATCGCAACGTTTCGGCCGTTGTACTCTCCGGCCTTCTTCAGGTGTCCTGGATACATGGCACTGTGGATAAAGGCGTCAGTTAGATCCAGTGACAGGACCCAAAGAGTCTGAGTTCAATACCTGCTTAAGGCGGTGTAGAACTTGAAGAGGGGAATTAACAGGAGATAACTGATAACTGACATCCATTAGACATGGCACGTGGAAGTCTACCCCAGCGTGCGAAATAAAGGATTCAGTTCGGCATTCCAACCACCTGAAAAAGGCTGCAGTGTACAACGGCCGAAACATTGTAATAAATAGAGCGACAAAAGGGTGAGGACAATAGTCCAAATAATGTAAATAGTGTACATAATACCTCATCTCAGAAATATAGACAGATACTGAAGAAAAAAAATGATAGCCTAAAAATACTTAAAAGACTTCTCTATATTTTTGAGAAAATAACTAGATTGTAACTATTTTCATTATTCGGACTGTTGTCCTCATCTTTGTCATATTCACTACGTTTCAGCCGTTGTACGCTCCGGCCTTCTTCAAGTGATATTTGTTGGAATTTCGAACCAAACCTTTTATTTAGTCCCCTGGGGTAAAAGGTGAATGGCGCAGCCTATTCGAATCCGAGGATGCCAGTCTAGTATGTCGGCTAGCTAATCCCCATTGCAGACGCCTGCTCAGACACATTTGTGTGGTTTATACTGCAATTATCCTGGGCGGACCTTAGTTACAGTTTCTGGGAGAGGACGCGTTATCAACAGTCTGAAGAAGGCTAGCACGCTCAAACCCTCAGTCACGATGACTTCTTACTTCGTTCTAGTACAACCACCGACGGCTCCCAAGGGTTCCGCCTACCTAATTTCACTCACAAGGTAGCACGTGATATGGTTTTCGGGCACTTTCCAAAGACTGTTCTAATTCTTGGATATCCAAGTTTTTGTTTTCCCCGCTAAGGATTAAACTCACAACTCTTTGGGTCGAGTCACTTTTAGAATCAATCAACCATTAAAGATTTTATATATATATATATATATATATATATATATATATACCGTAATTCTTTTGTGTATAGATCACTAGGTTATATGATTGATGCAGTTAAAATTCAAATATATTCCGGGGGGGGTAAATTTTAATTTCATATATAAAACGCATCTGATTTTAGAGCAAAGAAAAATTGACGATACTGGTGAAAAGGGGGAGATAAAAAAAAAATGAGAAAAACTGGAATATTTTCTTTACTTTTATGATTAGTTATAACGTAAACTCTCTCTATTCCCCCAAGGACATGCAGCCATAGAATTTGGACCCTATCTCTCGTAGATAATTTCACCTTATGAGGGCTGTGGGGTCTGGTTGGTTACATACTGTTTTAAACTGGCAAAGGAGTTAGCGCCAGTTAGGTCGTCGATTGTCTAGAGTTGCTGGTATGGATATTTACTTGACGCCCCACTGAGTCAGGATGTGACACAAGATCGGTTTTAACGTGGGGAACCCTGGTGTTTCCACTCGGTCCACTGGTCTATAACCTGGTCTTAGCTGGTCATAGCTTGTCCAAGCTGGTCAGAGCAGGTCTAAGCTAGTCATAGCTGGTCTTGGCTTGTCATAGCTGGTCCAGGCCCGAGCCGGTTCAACCTAGACATAACCGTGATACCACCAGCACAGGGCCGAAGCACAAGTGCTAAGCTTGTATGTGTTACGTTTCTAAACGGACAAGCAAAGTGGGGGTTGCCCTTCCCTTTCATTCAATAAGCCTTGGTAATTTTTTTTTTTTTTTTTTGATGACTGGACTGAAGAAAAGAAAGTCGTGCTCGAATCGGAAGAAGAAGGCCTGATCTTGGTTGAAATTGATAGTTTTAATAACTGTAAAATACAGATAAAATATTTACAAGAGTTATAGCTTAACACAAGGATGACCAACCTGTGGCACATGCGCCGTAAGTGGCGCATGCGCCGTAAGTGGCGCATTGGATGCTTACAAGTGGTGCATTGCATCCTTATGATGAAAAGAAACTAAGCCACTTCTACTCATTCATTTCGGTGATTTTATATTTATTGCACGTCCTTTGCGAAAGTGTTAAAAGGATACGCCCCTGGTCATAAACATATATTTTTCAAATAAATAGATTTTATTATAACTTTAAAATATGTCCATATTACAAAACGTACTGAAATGAAGTGAATGTTTGTGTGGCGCATTTAAATTAATCGTACAAAATATTGGCGCATGGAATCAAAAGGTTGGCCACCCCTGGAACACCTCTAGAGTTGGGTAGCGACTTAGAACCAATGTGTGTATTCTCAAACTTTTATCAGAGAATCGAACATCGAGTTAAGTTCAGGCGGGTTTGAATTGCGTGTATGTTGATCAGCCAATTTTCGATGTGTCTCGCCTCTGCCGTTCTCCCTGTTGTATCTCCCTGCCGTCCGCCAAAATGCTGTATATATAAGGACCCATCTACCCACGCGTTTTCTCACCCTCCTTTGATCACCAGAGGAGTCGAAAAGTGTCGTTTCCTCTGTTTGTTTGTTTTTTAATTTATCCAGACTTTAAATATCGCGAATCTTCGAGGCTATCTACATTCAAAATAACAACCTTTCATATTCGTTTGATAAGCCTTTGGGCGAACATTGACAAAGGAAATGTTGTCACCTGTCAAAATCTGCAATCCTTTGAACAACATATGTTTTCACAATCAAATTTCCTGGGAAAATTTGATTTCACCAAAAGATTGAAACTCATAATTTTTTCTGTTCCATTCGTTATAACCAAAAACCAAAAATATAAAATACACTTCCTTAACAAACAAGTTACCTCGTTACGTCGTAAGAATTCAGGGGAGACAGGGGAAAACTACGCATAAGTGGGTTTGAGTAAATGGATAGCGGTTTAAGGTTAGGAGTAATAAAAAAGGACAAAATTTACTAGGAGCTACGAAGGACGGGAAAATGTGGAAAGCCATGATCACATACGTCCTGAAGGCATATAAAGGAGAAGTATAACGAAAATGTGATAATGACCACTAAATCACCAATACATATTGAGAAAATAAATAAAATCTCTGTGATATTGCCATGGTCCAGGTTAGGACCACGGAAGAACAACACGAACACAAGAGTAGAAATAACGAAGGTATATTACACGAAATAATAATACAAGATGTGGAAGGTGTTAGTATGACTGTCAGTCTGGTTTGGAGTGAACTACTATCGGCTCGACTCGATTCGTCCCTCTCTCTTGAGAGGCGTAGTATACATAGTGTTAGGAAGAGTTCATTCTGTAGTTATAGGTAAGGACCTATGACAGACAGATAGATAGATAGATAGATAGATATTAAAGTGACTTAGTGTTATGGTCCAAGTTAGGACCAAGGAAGAACAACACGAACACAAGAGTAGAAATAACGAAGGTATATTACACGAAATAATAATACAAGATGTGGAAGGTGTTAGTATGACTGTCAGTCTGGTTTGGAGTTAACTACTATCGGCTCGACTCGATTCGACCCTCTCTCTTGAGAGGCGTAGTATACATAGTGTTAGGAAAAGTTCATTCTGTAGTTATAGGTAAAGACCTATGATAGATAGATAGATAGATAGATAGATAGATAGATAGATAGATATTAAAGTGACTTAGTGTTATGCTCCAAGTTAGGACCAAGGAAGAACAATATGAAGACAAGAGTAGAAATAACGAAGGTATATTACACGAAATAATAATACAAGATGTGGAAGGTGTTAGTATGACTGTCAGTCTGGTTTGGAGTGAATTACTATCGGCTCGACTCGATTCGATCCTCTCTCTTGAGGGGTGTAATATACATAGTGTTAGGAAGAGTTCATTCTGTAGTTATAGGTAAGGACCTATGACAGATATAGTCCTAATCAAACATATGTTCCTATGACTAATATCTCTTGGATTTACATTGATGTTGAACTTAATCTGTTTGCGTAACAAAACTAGAGACCTCCAAAACATGTTATTATCATAATTTTAATGAGATTAGGTATAATTAACTGAAACTTACCTGGTTCATGGCGCCTATAAATGTAATTTTATATTGGAATTTTTTGACATCAGTCGGTTAATACAAGTTGCATTGTGAAACTTTTGACTTGCACAAAACAATTTGACTTAGTGTCCCATTTCTCGTTCTTAGAGAATTTTTTTTTTTTTTGTCGGCGTCTATATCAGTGGTTCTCAACGTGGACTTGAGGAATTTTTAAAATGTGCTTGGAGGTGCAGACTGCGCCATGGGACAGGAGTTAGTTGCTCTATATTCTGAAGCAAATGATGATGATGTCGTCGGCACCCGTGAAGCGTTTTTGCTCTGTCCGGATAGCCTGAGCACTTTACTGCGTAGGGAGGTGTTTGCTTTATGGCCTCTCTCTTTTTTCTTTCTTTCTTTTTTTAGGTTTTTTTTTTTTTTTCTTGTTTTAGGCGTCAGGTGTTGAAAGACACCAGGAGCAGTGTAGTCATTAGTCAAGATTTATATTTATATTTTCTAATAAAATGTATTTCCTGATACATGGAATTTCTATTTGTGTATATGTGGGCCTGACATGGAAACCAAAAATGGCCCATAAGGAAGAAAAGGTTGAGAAACTTTGGTTTATACCAAGATTAAAATGCTTAGTTTTATCGCAGGCCTTTTTAACGCTGAAAGGTAATCGAAACACGGCCTTTTTCTCAGGTTATTTAATCGATTTATCTTGCACAAAGCCACACAACTGGACACCCGACGATCACTGTGTGGACACTTGGGAATTGCAGTGTGCAACCGGCTGACTGAAAAGGCAAGAGAGACAAACAAAAGAAAACGAATCTTCTTATGCAAGAATAGAGATTTTATCAGTTTTCTTTTTTTTAAATATACCAGCAAATGCTGAACAATCTCCTCAAAGATAAAGAAGAGACACTTGAAACAACAAAAAATATGTTTCTACAGAAAGATAGCATGGGCCGAACATGTGAACAGCAACTCGGTTTTGGAGAGAATGGAAACAAAAAGGAAACTTATACTTAACATCAGGAAGAGGCAGTTGAAATTTCTGTGCCACGTAATGAGGAAGGAGGGCTTGGAAAATCTGATACTCACGAGACAATTTGAGGGAAATAGGAACAGAGCAAAGCAGTGCGTAACATACTTGAAGGGTTTGAGCTAATGGATGGCAGAACAGAGTTTGGCAGAAATAACAAAAAAGACAAAACTTATTAAGAACTTCAGGGAACAGGAAGGCCTACGTCTTCAAAGGTTACGATACATAAAAGGAGAAAGAGGATTTATGAAAAATGTGACACAGAAATCCGAGAACGCAATAGATTGCGAAAGATGCCGTCCAGAAACTAAGCAAAACATTAAGAAACAGGAAATTTTTGTTGGAAATAAATATAAGAATGAAAAACTATGGAAAGATTAACAATCA
Source organism: Acanthosepion pharaonis (assembly GCA_903632075.3). Classification (NCBI taxonomy): domain Eukaryota; kingdom Metazoa; phylum Mollusca; class Cephalopoda; order Sepiida; family Sepiidae; genus Acanthosepion; species Acanthosepion pharaonis. The sequence goes on from CAHIKZ030004539.1 coordinate 1,751,883, forward strand.
AGCATCGTGTTAAAGTTTCAAATGTGCAATTGGAAAAATTGTTCGTAAATTCAAACAAATTGGGTCGGTGGCAGATGTGAAAACACCACTGCGTGTTCGTTTACGCCGTTCAGCTGAAAACATTGCTGCAGTGCAATTCGTCATCGCACGCAGGAATTGAACCATTTCACAATAACGTTACATCGTTTCCAATTGCACTCTCGAACGCAAAATGCATTTCTGTTTGAACGTCCATTTTCGTAATAGGCTTCGATAACTTTAACACGTTGTTTGATTGTTAATCTTTCCATGGTTGAAATTGTCAAAGACTTAAGTTGTTAAATCGAAAAGAAAAAGAAAAAAAATATATCATTAGACGCTTAAACTTAAATCACATTTAAAAGTATGACATTGACAATAACTCTCATTTTCTATATCCAAAACTATTTAAATATTTTGTCAAAATTCGATGTAACGTTGTTGTGGATAGGTTCAATTCCTTCGCGCGATGACAAATAGAGATGTCTGGATTTACGGCCACATTCTCGTGCACTGCAGCAATGTTTTCAGCTGAACGGCGAAAGCGAGCAAGCAATGGTGTTTTCACATCTCCCACCGACCCAGTTTGTTTAAATTTACGAACAATTTTTTTTTCCAATTGCACTCTCTGTTGGTCGATTATGTTTACCAAAAAAATCGCGAAGTGAGTGAAATGCATTTCTGTTTGAACGTCCATTTTCGTAATAGGCTTCCATAACTTTAACACGTTGTTTGATTGTTAATCTTTCCGTGGTTGAAATTACCAAAGACTTAAGTTGTTAAATCTGAAAGTAAAAGAAAAAAACCATTAGACGCTTAAACTTAATTCACATTTAAAATCGGTTCAAGTTATTGGAACACCCTTTATATTTCACAAGAGGTAACAGACATGTGGTTCTACAGAAGGATGATGAGGAAAATGTGAGTAACAAGGAAGTCTTAAGAAAAATGTGAATGAGAAGGACACATTTGTCTAGCATTAAAAAGAAACATTTGAAATCTCTGGGACACATAATGAGGAAAGAGGGTTTAGAGAATCTAACACTCAAAAGACATACTGACGGTAAGAGAGTTTAAAAGATTGATTGATTAATTTATTTCTTTTTTTACGTAGTATCAACCCTTTGTGGGTTATTTAAAACGGAAACATTTTGGATTTCAAGATTTATTCTTCTTTTTCGAGTCAAAATTGCATTAATAATTGTTTTAGATTTTTTTACAATGATGTTCACCCTGTACAAGGCTCGGGAGCCAATCAAGATAGAGGGTTAAAGAGTAAGACTCACAGTTTATGATGATATGTGGGGAAGATAACGGTTAACTTCAACAAATTAAGATTGCAGTGACAGGGAAGCATCCTCTTGGGAGTCGCTTCCACAAAGCAGCTGTTTGTGGGAAGAAGCGACTTGTGTGAAACTTACAACTCACCAGTGGAATACGAAGGATAGTTGGCTACAATGTGTGTATCATGGTGGGTCTTTAGAATAAAAATTCTTTTTTTCAGATACAAGTTTATTTAATCCATACCCGGGGGGAGAAGACGGATTTATACCTTTCACAAGAGTATTTGTGCGTAAATGAATGTAAAGAATCCAACAGAAATTCGCACTCAGTTCTCCGATTTCTCATTCCGCGCCGCTATCCTTTACACCACCTGCACATCCGCGGGGCAAGGGGAGGGGGTAATCTAATGAGCTTATGTAGATGGATGGCAGAACATCAACCAAGTGATTATGTGAGCCTGAAATTATTTTCGACACGAAAAATAGGCCACAAGCAAGAAAAGGTTGAGAAACACAGATCTATCGATGTATAAAAATCTATGACTTCCGTTAGCCCGTCCGTCCATTACATCCTTTAAGGGGACAAATATTGCTTCGTGTTCCAAGGAATAGGGAGTTATGGAGAGTCATAATCTCCCACGTCCTGAAAAAAAAAGGAAGAAGTCATCGAAACCTAGCGTACACAGCAAGCACTTAAAATTCAGGCCCTGAATGAATTAGTAGGCGTCTATGAAAATGCCGATCTACATGAAGATAATTGCCTTGTCAGGTGAGATGCTGTACTTCTAGCTGAGTAATAATGAAAATAGAAATTCACACGCGGGGCGTTCGATTGACCATCGGAGCAGAACCGGAAAGTTTCTTTCTATCGATCGAAAGTCCAACTGTGTCACCGATGCAATTATATCCGCTTTCCAGGTCTACAGACGTCATCCCTATCAGTGATTCTCAAGGTGAACCCTTAGGCCTGGAGTTTGTTGATCGATATTCAACAGCAAATGATGTACTTACAAAGAAACGTAATTTATTGCAGATTGAAAAGAAACGAGACTTACGCCTGAAGCTGAACAAAAGCTTAGATCAACTTTTAATTTCTGCTACATTTTTGCTCGTGTATTTTCCTGTTACATTGAATTTCTATTCGTGATTATGTGAGCCTGAAATTATTTTCGACACGAAAAATAGGCCACAAGCAAGAAAAGGTTGAGAAACACGGATCTATCGATGTATAAAAATCTATGACTTCCGTTAGCCCGTCCGTCCATTACATCCTTTAAAATAGCCTCACATTGACCGATCGAAACCAAATTTTGCAGAGATGTGCAAACAGGTAGGTGAGTACAAAGTACAGTTGGTTTTACTCGGATAAAATCTGGAAAAATTAAATCTTATTATTTAACATACAAAATACTCCCACTATTTAAAAACAATTTAATAATTAAAAATTTTATATATATATATATATATATATATATATATATATATATATATATATATATATAAGGCAGGATGTGTGTGTGTGTGTGTGTGTGTGTGTGTGTGTGTGTGTGTGTGTGTGTGTGTGACGAATGCACGGCCGCAATTTTCGACGGATTAGCACCAAAATTTACATGCACATGCTCCAAGATTAGCGGGGAAGGCCAAGACCGATTTTGCATTTCCTAACTCCCTTCGATAGTGGAAATAATCGATTTTTTCATGCTCCTACGGCAGTTTTCGTGTAGTTTACGGCCATTTTGTACTGGCCAGAGTGAGAGTATATAGCTGGCTGCCACGAATAGGCAGGAAAATTCTATTGGCCAGCGTGAGAGCCAACAGCTGACTGACACGAATGTTAACTAGCATGCTAGCATGCAAAAAAAAAATCGATAGCCCATTCGTCTCAATTGGGAAAAATTTAAATCTGCATGGCACTTTACTCCAATTGGCTCATTCGCTTGCTTAAACTCAATGTTGATTCTGATTCTGCAGAACTGGGTTAGGTGTGAAAAAGTATTTGTTGTTAACATTCTTTTTTCATTCGGTTATTCCTTTTTTAAAGCTGATCGTTTTGTGTTCATTTTGTTTAGTTCAGATTTAATGTTTAGTATAGAGCTTAGAAAAAATTGGCAGAGTGAGATAGGCAAGAAGTAAGGCATGTAGCAACATCAGCACGGCAAAGGGCACTCCTTTAAAGGCAAGGAAAGGCAAAAATATTTTAAGTCAAGTGATAGCGATTGCTGTATGAGTTGTACGATTTTTGAATCAAGCACGGGCAATGCAAGACCATGCTGCTAGTATATATATATATATATATATATATATATAGTCGCATATCATGCGACTTTTGAAGATCTCATTTTGAAGCTAATTTTAATGGGGTCGCACCATACAGGAGATATAAAATTAGCGTATGTACTGTTGGATCTGGCTACGCCATTGACCACACTATATATCAATACAGCTGTATTTAAAATAAACATGATTTTAATAAAGCTGATGTTTTACTTAACTGTATCCAATAATAATGCATATAATATTCACATATTAATATCGTATTATAAAATGCAAACATAGCAAATATATATCTTTTCTGTGGTTTAAGTTTATAAAATGTCTATCTGTACGCGTTTACACAACGAATATAGCGATACATTTATCAGTCTCTTTGACTTTTTAACTTATTTAACTAGATGGAATAAAGAGATAAAGGAAAAGAGGTTAGTCAATGTCCTATTCACATATTAGTATCGTATTATAAAGTACAAACATAGCGAATATGCATCTTTTCCATTTTTTACGTTTATAAAATGTTTAACTGTTTCTAGTTCAGTTGTTTATGGCTGGACGCGTTTAAGCAACGAGTATAGCGTTACTAACGATACTTTTATCCTTCTCTTTTACTTTTTTAACTTATTTAACTAGCAGATGGGATAAAGAGATAGAGCTTAATAGATTTTAATTTGGTCTCTCAAAAAAGGTACTCGCATGATATATGAGATATATGATAAATTCATTTTTTATAAGTGAAATTTTGGGGGTCACACGATACGCGAGATCACGCGTTACACACGTATCTACGGTATTTAAAAAAATGCAATATTGTGGGGGGGGTTACGTTTTTATCTCTCTATTTTCTATTGACAAAGTAGCGAAAGAACTTAATCTGTATAGTTTTATAAGCTTTGGTTTCTGGAGATCCTAAGCACATGACATGGCGGCATGATGGTGACCTCAGTTTGATGGCGCACTGGGCGACTGCCCGAGTTGCCAGGACCTTGAACCCTGCTTTTACCTTTTATTTTTTAATCTTAAACTTTCATTTTATTGTTTTATTTACACAGTAAACAACGGGAAAATGTGAGAGAGTTTGAAAAGTAAGAAAACCAATTAATTCAATGCAATAGCTTCATTTACGATGTCAATTCGTGCTGAATGAATTTTAAAATATTTGTGAACGTAGGTCATAAAGTACTTATATTGGAACGCTAAAGTAAAACTATATGTAATTTTCTAGAAATCCTTACGTTAGCAAAATATACTGACGTCTTATATGCACATGTTTATCGTTGCTTGGAAATCATCCATGTAAACAATCACAGACTATCATCACTGTCTTGTCCGTATATTGCTTAATATGTTGTACAGTAATTGACATCTTTGATAATAGCTTATGTAAGCTGAAAGCTTAGATTGGATTAAAAATATGGATCAATATTGTGATTTTCTTTCTTTGTTTAATGATAATGTTATTAAGCTTATCAGACGTTATGAAGAATTTACATAAAATAAATAGACAACACTTGTCTATATTATTTAATGAAACATGTATGAATGAAAAAATGCTGACTAAATACACACAATATATATATATATATATATATATATATATATATTACAGTGAAACTTACCCTGTACAAGACCCGGGTCCTACTCAAGGTAGAAGGTTATGTTAAGGGGTATCTTACATGGATATAAAGGGAAGATAACGGTTAACTTTAGACTTGAACGTTAAGTGGCATGGCGGGTACTAGCCGTAAAGGATAGAGCTGCCGGGACCAAGGAACGTAGTTCGTCTGAGAACTTTTTTTGAGAGTAAGAATAGAGAGAGAGAGGTCGGAGCGTGGCAAATAATTCATCACCCACAAATTCGGAGCGTGGCAAATAATTCATCACCCACAAGGACTCGGAGAACTCAAATCAAGACTGGAAAGCGAGTGCTGGGCAACTCCCGCCATTTATATACTTTGTTATTTGTAAAGAAATGAGACAGATTTTTTTTTTATCAATCCGACATATTTTTATCACTTAAACGTTGTTTTTATTTGCCAGAAATCGCATATTTGTCTGAAATAAGATTTCTCGAATATTCAGGTCGGTAGACGAAAATAAATAAATATACTGTTTCATAAATAAATAAACGGAGCGTCTACTCAAATACGAGTATCCACTAAAAATAACATTTAAGTAATATATATATATATATATATATCAACCGAACGTCTACTCAAATATGAGTAGCCACTAAAAATAACGTTTAAAGTTATACTATATATATATATAGTATAAGATATAAGATACTGATGAGAATAAGATAGAAACTGAAGAGAAATGTAGATAGATAGATAGATAGATAGATAGATACTGAAGAGAATGAGATAGATAGATAGATAGATAGATAGATAGATAGATAGATAGATAGATAGATAGATAGATAGATAGATAGAAATGTTTGTATATTAAAAAGAAGAGAGAAACCACAAACGTTTTTGGTTGTAATGCGGATTTTTTTTTTTAAATATTATGCTTTGTTTCCCATAATTTTGTTACACGCGTTTCCGGTCTCGCGACCTTCATCAGTCAAAGCGTGGAGATTTCCATATATTATTAAAAATAATTAATTCCTTTCTTATGTTTTTCGATGTTAAATGTTCTCGATATGAAACATTCTCTTTTTAGTGTGTTAGCGATCCAAATGTCTTTCTTGAACTGGCCTTATATATATATATATATATATATATATATATATATAAGTAAACATTGAAGTCAACACTCAGAGGCGACAGGCTGTTTCATGCTAGACGCAATGATTGCGTCTAGCATGGAACAGACTGTCGCCTCTGAGTTTTGACTTCAATGTTCACTTTTATATTTATATTTACATACGCTCTATCTCTGGTATTGAACACTTTATTCCATAAATATAGCACACTTTAAAACTATATATATATATATATATATATATATATATATATATATATATATATATATATATTTAATGAAAAATAGACCACTTTAAAAGGTACCATTACAATAATTTATTTCACCAAAATCCTTTTAAAGGACTCCGGATCATCAGGTAACAATTCCAACAATTTCGTAACTTATATATATATATATATATATATATATATATATATATATATATATATTACAAATTCTCATACCATACGGCCATATCATATTGAAAAAACGTTAAGCAACGTCGAGACTGCTCAGTATTTAGATGGGTGACCGGTTGGAAATACCAGGTGCTACAAGCTTTGATGTGCGATTCGTGTAATAGATAACGGCTCGGAATTGAAAATCGGAGAGCCGAGTTCGAATTCCAGTCGGGTTCGTAATATTCCCCTACGCGCAAATACCATTGGGGAAGATATGAAGCCACCACTACTACGACACCCGACCCAACCCCTCTTCTTACCCCCAGTTATGGGTTAATTAGTATGACTTTTATCAGTAGATCATTAATATCCCAACAAAATTCTTACGGTCTGAAAATATTTTCTGGTTTTAAATAACTTGCAAAAGGTTGATAAGCCGTAAAAAAAAACAGATCAATCAATACAAATGAACACGTTTCGTTGTCTCACTTTAAGCTAAGATCAAAGTAACCAAATGATGTGTTGCTAATGAACGTAACACCTACTGCGATACATCTAACATTTTAAGTGTATTGTGAAGACCTATCTTTTTTTTTAATCAATTCGCATCAAGCAGTGCAATAAAGCCCTTAAGACGCAAGGAAATTACTGAATATTAGCGAATACGAGAAAAATATACTATTATGGAGAAGGGACAATAAAAGAACAAGAATTATGAAGAAAGTAGATGACGAATGACATCGAAAGAAAGAAAAAAAGAAACATTATTAAGAAGCGAGAATAATAGAAGAGTAATCAAGAAAACAGTAGATAAAGATTGACATTGCATTTAATTCTTTCAAAATCAAAGATGGCGGCGAAGCAAGAAGCCGGAAGAGAGTTCCACGAGAAGTACGATGGAAGATACTCTTAGCATAGAACTTACGGTTATTAAGCAATTCAACTGCAGGCTGATGGGACCTTACTGCCAATCTAGTACTGCGCTTAAATTAATAAAGTCTAGGTACGATAGAGGAAAGTTCATCAGAACAACCACATTATTTAGGACATTTGTATCTATTTAGAGCAAGTCAATACTGATATTTAATATACTGATATTTAATATATATATATGATATAATAATTCAATATATATATATGATATTTAATATATATATATATATATATATATATATATATATATATATATTAGGTGAAAAAAAAAAGATAAAAAGAACTACCTACAGAAATAATTGTACAGTCACACGTATATACATATATACACACACATATACACAGAAATATGTCTACATACATCACACACACACACACACACACACACACATATACATATACATATATACATATACATATATATATATATATATATATATATATATATATATATATATGTGTATGTATATGTATATATATTATATTTGAATTTTCCTATACTTGTATTTTGATTGGTCATTCTAGCTTTTGTAACAACGTTTTCACCTTACGAAGGATCGTTAATTAATTTGAAACTTTTAAAACCATTTATTTTACATTCAACATCATCACTTGATAAGACACCGGGGTGTTGAAACAAAATGGCTATTTTTGTAGTGATTTTATAACATATTTATGTTATAAATTTTTTTAAATAAATAATTATATCTGCTGTACTCTGTATTGAGCACTCTTTTAAGAATAGTAATTGTTGGTTATTGAATTCATTCCGTATACACCAATTATATACTTGTATATATATATATATATATATATATATATATATATATATATTTAAAAACAATGTCATAAAGACATTTAAGATATGTATTTTTATTTAGAACAAATCCATACAGACATTTAAGATTCTCTTTTACTAATGTGCATCCAAAACAAGGGTCAAGAGCCACTCAAGGTAGTATGGACGTAAAACTTTTTTTCTTATTTTTTTTTTTTTTTTTGTCTGAATGATTGGATCTCTCTGTATCCTTGGAAACAGTGAATTATGAATTTTTCTGTGCCTTTAAAACCCAGTAAATTTAAAAAATAAGTTACTCCAAAAGTTCACTTGAGGATGAAATGGAACTAATGTTTTTAATTTAATTACAAAATTAAATTCGAAGCTTTTAGCTTCCATTTTTAAAACATGGTTATTACTGTGTAGCGAAAAAAAAACATTTTTTAAATCAGTTAATTTATAATATATATAACACTAATAAACTTATAAATGTAAGCAGCTATACTCGTCCGCCCCTGACGATCCGCGTAAATTGAAACCTAGGTAGGTTAGTCTGGCTCTTTAGGTTTACTTACTTATATATATATATATATATATATATATATATATATATATATATATATATATATATAGTAGGTTCATGGGTCAACACCAAGCGACGACAGTCCGTTTCATGCTTGAACGCAATCTTCAGGCCATGAGTGTTGTGTTTTTGTTCGACTATTTATATATGCTGGTCAGTTGTGCATTACAGGTAGTAGGGTATATTGTATTATCCTAATGGTTATTGGCCGGGCGGTAACATTTATTATTTTAGAGGATATTGAAAAGAAATGAATGTGGCTCTGACAAAGACACGAAAACAATTTTTTTAACAACTTAACTTAAAAATCGAAAACTAAAAACGAATAACTTTTAAAATACCACCATGAAAAATATAAATATATGCATTATATACAACTCATTTAATGTTGACAAACCCAATACTTCAAACTAAAGAAATAAGATAACCAACACCCCCGAAAAAAATTTGTGATGTCAACGAATACTCATTGTTACTTTCGTAATGCTCGTTGTAGTAGAGACTTTGTAATCGCAGATACAACTATGGTACGCCGTTGAACAATACTGATGTCAGACGCCTTCGAATTACACTCGCACTTATAGTACAGCTCAATAATACTCGCTCGAATAATAACCCGTTTAGTCATCCGAATTGAGAAATAGTATAGTGAATAGAGTAGAGAATAGCGTTCCATATAGCAATAGAGGATAGATTAGAAATGGAGATCTGTATAGTAATAGAGTAGAAATAGCGATCAATAAGGCACATGCTACCTCCCATATATACATTTCCTCTATGGTCCCGTGGTATACTTCATTCAATAATGGGATCGCCTGTGTTTGCTCACTGGCGACCTATGTTCAAACCCAAGTGTCGGCAGCGACACTTTATTCCTATATAACAAAAATAAACAAAAATTCTCTAAATAAATAAACGAATTAAGTAAATAATTTAAAAAAAATCAACAGACTACGTTTGATTGTTTGGTTTTGTTTAGCGGCATATCTATGGGTTATTTCATACTGGTCATTTTGCTATAAATAGGTATTGTTCGTCATTTTTAGATATAAAAATGTATTGCTGGGAAGTTTAGTATAAAATTCTACTTTTATGCTTTCATAGTGTGTTTTTTTTTTTTTTTTGCTTGGGGTTTCGCTATTCACTAGGGGAGCCCTGGGAACCGCAGCAGTTAAGAAATCGTTCTGCTCTCTTGGAAACCTCCAATCTCCCGATCAGATGTCTTGCTGCCAGATGTGATTAACAAACGACGAATGCACACGTAAACACAATAATAATAATAATAATAATAATAATAATAATAATCAGTAGCAAATAAGTAATTATTCAATAATAAATGATAAATAATATGTTAACAAACAACGCTATAAAATAGCTACGAATAACTGCATTTGGATCTACAGTTATTTCTACCCAATAACCTCTAGAATAACGTGAAACATAATCATTCTTAATTTTAGTACTGCTTAGTTACTGCTCGCGCTGTTTCCACTGTAAAACCAATATGGCGCAAGGGGTTACCGAGTTTGAAAGAAAAAGCCTAATCAAGGAGCGAGAACAATAACAGAACAAAAATTAAGAAGATAATGATTGACATTGCGTTTAAATCTAGGGCGATCAAAGTTGACTGGATTGCAAGAAACCGGAAGAGAGTTCTACAGGTAAAAAGAGAAGAAACTGTCAGCATAGAACTTGCGGTCACAACTGTAAAATGATGACACCTAGATGTCAGTCTAGCACTGCGCTAAAATTCACACAGTCGATGTACCAAAAAGGAAAGCTCATCAGAACAATTACCATGAAAGTATTTATAGAAAAGACACAAGGAAGTTACATTATAGTGGTGGGAAAGTGACTGAAGCTGAGATGTCAGGTCAGGACCTATAAAATTGCAGATTCTTCTTTCGGTTTTATCAAGAATCTCTAAATACATAGCAGACACATCAGACGATACGTGACAGCAATATTTAATGTATGGACAAATTATAAATTCTGGCAAGAAAAATTGTCTAGCACCATACAATGAACCAACTTTCCTTGCAGCAGACCCAATAATTGGTTCAAAAAAAGATAGCTGATGTTTTCCTGTGACCATCTTCATTTCCGTGACCGATTCTCCAAGCCTTCTTTTTTCACTATATGCTGTCTCTTTCTAATCCAAAGCTCAAGAACTCTTTCTTTCCCATTTTCTTTAACACTTCCTTGTTGTTCACATGTTCCGTCCATGGTATTCTCAGCCTCTTTCTGTAAAACCATCTCTCATGTTGCCCTCAGATCTCTTCTTTATCTATGAAGAGGTTGTCCAACATTCACTGCCATACAAGAAGATTAATATTATATATCATTTATGCACATTTTTCTCTGTATACAAGTGCTGAGGGGTCCTCCCCTTTTTACACAAATGGACTCACCCAGTATACACATATACTACTGCTACATGAAGACCCGACAGAGCAAGACAAGGAGAGGAGGAGTGAAAGGTTGTAGGTAACCGGAAGAGTGGGAGGAAGGTAACAGACAGACAGAACGAACGTAGCTAGCAAGAGTCACAGTGAGCGAGCATGTAGACTCAGTAAGAAGTCATACAGCGATACTTCAATACCAAAGACTGTATATATATATTTTGCTACTCACCCGCATTCCTGGAACTACTAACCTGCATTACCAGTTTGTATTATTACGTTAATACATTATTTACCTATATTCATTCTTGGCGTTTGTTATTTATTGGTACCGGATTTCAACCCGGAATCCACAACAACAGGATTAATAGTAACAAAGCTAAACTATGCAGAGATTGACTTTGAAAGTTATAACGTTCTCGCTCACTCCCGTATGTTTATAGCGACGCGTGGAAGGAAAGTGTGCAGAATGTGGTCGTCTCACCACAGAGGTTCCATCGGTGACCAGGGGCGTGTGCAGCAGTTTTTTTTTTTTTTTTTTTTTTTTTTGGCCAAGCTCAACGTTCCCCACGACCGACAAGACCCATATTCTCAAGATCGCATCACCTTGCGACATTTTCCTCTTCAACAATCAAATCCCTCTTGAAAGGGGCAAGATTTCAAGATATCGAGGAAATCCAATAAAAATGCGACGAGGCAACTGCTTGCTATCTCAAAAATGACGTTCCAGGAGTTTCATCAATGGAAACGACGCCGGAGAAAATGTGTGGCTTCAGAAAGGAGGTCTACTTCGAAGGAGATTAAATGCTATGTGATTTTGTTTTTGTTTTTTTTTAGTTTTTTTTTTTTTTTTTTTAAGCAATTCACCCCAAACAAGGCGGAAGTGCCACTAGCACGCAAGGGGTTACAGAAAGTGAAAGTTAGAGTAGAGAGAGGTATTTGAAGAAAAGATAAAGAGAAGGAAGATGTCGATTGACATTACATTTAAATATTTGAAGATTATACTTCAAAAAGGAAGTATATTCTAGTATATAACTGAGGAGAACTAAAAAATAAGAATGATTATTTTTCTCGTTATTCTAGAGGTTATTCGTGTAGAAATGACCGTGAAGTCAGTTCCACCGTCGGGAAGTGCGAGAGAGGAAGCTGTTTGAGTAGAAGAGGCGGTTATATTTAACGGTTGAAACAGCAAAAGGGTGGGACCGAGATGCCAACCTTGTAGCACGCTTAAATTCATGCACTTGAGGCACCAGTGAAAATAGCCCATCAGAGCAGTTGCCAAGAAAATATTTGTAGAAAAGACAGAGGGAAGCCACTTCACGTCTGGAGTCGAGATGGGCACCAGACCATATATGGCATCAGTATTCAATAGTTGATTTGTAGATTTGAAGGATGGGTTCAGACGAGAAAAGGCCTTCTGACGCTACACAACCAACTTCCCTCGCGATAGATGCAGCTATTGATTCAATGTAGTTTTTCCGCCTCAGGTCAGTGGAAAACGTGGCATCGAGAAGACACAGAGAGACGGGAAGTTGAACATCAGCCATGCTGATAGGGGCCAGGGAGGGTTCTCTATGGCGGGTAAATGAGAGCATTTCCGTTTTGGATGCATTAAAGTTTACAAGCCATTTCCTGTCCCAGTCAACTAAAGACCAGAAGTCCTTTTCAAGACAAAGGTTAACTTTGCCAGCAATGCCGGATTTACTATTGAAACAGGAGTGTTGTAGTTTTTTTGTTTTTGTTTTTTTTATAGCAGCTGTCCCGATATTTTTTGATCAGAGCTCGTATAATGAATTTTTCCTGTTTTTTTTTTTTTAATTATTGCCACGTCCTTTCAGGACGTGAGGGAATATGTCTCTCCACAACTTCCTATCCGTTGTAGCTCTTAGCAAGGTTTGTCTTTTTATCATCTCTCTTACTTTGTTCTACCATCCATTTACACAAGCTTTCTTAAATAGGTTATTCGATGCTTTCCTCCGTCTCTCTTGCCTTCAAATTGCCCCGTGGATGTCAAATTCTCCAATCTCCCTTTCCTCATTGTTTTTATTTTCTTTAGAGCTTCCTCGTTGCTTATATTCACCGTCCGTGGTATTCTCGGTGTCCTTCTGCAGAACAGCATCTCAAATTTCCTCTTCATCAGTGATAAGATTGCCCAATATTCATAGCCATATTAGAGGACCGATATTGCATAACCAAATCAGTACGTTTTTTTTTTCTTTGGTTCTAACGAAATCTTCCTGTTTCTTTACACTTTACTTATTCTTTGGAAGATGAGATATCGACCCCAGTCTAGTACTGCGCTAAAATTCAAAAAGTCTAGGTACCATAGCGAAGAGCTTATCTGAATAATTACCATGAAAATATTTATAGAAAAGACACAGAGAGACAACCTTACAGCGGTGAAAAAGTGACTCAAGCCGAGCCACCAGATCATGACTAATAATATTGCTGATTCTTTGAATTTTATCAACGAGCTCAAGGTAAATATCAAGGGTAGCGGACCATATGTGCCAGCAATATTCTAAGCAAGGGTGAATGGTAGATTTATAGATAAGTAAAACAGATTCTGGAGAGAATTTCTTGCAATTTAGCACGAAAATTGAATTCTTCAAATCGAACACTTCATCTATTCTTTGGAAGACATCTCAGCATACCATTATTATTGAACTACGTGAAATCCTTACTTGGTAATATAGACTTGTGACCTTGTGCTGTAAAATGGTAAGTTTAATTAATATAAGAACGACTTACTCAGGAGCATTGGTCAGGTAAGTAGTTTCAATAGAGTATTAATCCTCAGATATGTTCGTTTGTCACTTAGTAACCAAATTTGGTGGTTTACTACTAAAATATACTAAGCTCTGTAAATACCTAAGCCAATTCATGTTCAGTCTTGAAATTTTAAAAATAATGGTTACAAACATTAAGCTTACATCATTGTTAACACAAAATCAACATTTATATAAGCCTGAGTATATGTGTGTACTCTCAAAACTGTCTGGTACAACAGAAAACATGTTAGGTGCAAGGCCATATATTTTGAACACTGATCTTACTGTCCAGTTGTCTGTTGTCACTGCACAGTGTTATATTTCCTTCTTTTGCTCTGAGGAATCGAAGAGCTGAGTTCGAATTCCAGTCAAATCCATTGCATTCACTTACGTACTAATAACCTTGGGAAAAGGTATGAATCCTCTTCTCCCATCGCCAAGCTATGGGTAAATAGCAGGACAGACCGGGTTCTATAGCCTCGGATGGTAACTGGTTTACTGCAGAAAGAAATAGCAACATACTGCGGGAAAAAATCTGCCTAGTCATTCATGTATTGAAAGATACATGATCGCCTAGGCGTATACCACGCATGGCACATAACTGACTAGGAAGCACGGATTAAGGAATCGGAGAGCTGAGTTCGAATTCCAGTCGAATCCATTACATTCACTTACGTGCTAATAGCCTTGGGAAAAGGTATGAATCCTATTCTTCTCCCTCCAGCTATGGGTAAATAGCAGGACAGAGTGGGTTCTATAGCCTTAGATGACAACTGGTCTACCGCAGAAAGAAATGGCAACCTACTACGGGAAAAATCTGCCTCGTCAGTCATGTATCGAAAGATACATGATCGCCCAAGCGTGTATCACAGGCACATAACTGACTGCTAGCACTTGATGCAAATGCAAGAAGTCTCATTCCATATACAGAGTAATTCAAAGGGTTTACACTTCCACCGCAATACCTTTATTAGAAAAACAAGATTTCATCTTTTCATCATCTCTGTCAACACACATTTGGTATATTCCACAGGTGATTTCAAAAAATGTTGACACTTCTATAGGATGCAGGATGTATTTACCATTGACCTATTATTTTTCTGAATCACACACACACACATATATATATATATATATATATATATATATATATATATATATATATATATATTTAAGCTTATCACCCAAGCAAGGCGGGAAGCCACTAGGACGCAAGGGGTTACAGAAAATTTGGAGCAAGATTGAATAGGAATGATAGAAGAAGAAAGGATGAGGAGAAGGGTAGTGGATAGATCAAGGCAAATGGAGATGTCGATATATATATATATATATATATATATATATATATATAAAGAAAGAACAGTAAATATATAATCCGGTGTTCTTATAGATATTTTTATTTTTACAAAATAGTGCTCAATGTAAATTTACAGAGCATTAATATTATAAATTAATTGATTTAAAATATGGTATTTACCGCTACACAGTTCTAACCATGTTTCAAAAATGGAAGCTAAAAACCCCGAATTTAATTTTGCAATTAAATTAAAAGCATTAGTTCCATTTCATCTTCAAGCGAATTTTACATATATATATATATATATTTATAAAATACATACACACATAAGTGTTATTAAATTACACTTAGTTGCTACTACAATTATTTTTGGTGGGATGCTGTTTGGAGTTTGTTTTTGTTTTTTGTTTTTTTTTTGTTTTTTTTTAATCAGTATCACCCCATGCAAGGCAGTAAAGTCACTAAGACACAAGGGGTTACAGGGTGTGGAAGAATTAGGACCAGAAACGTTAATCATGAGCAGAAAGAGAGGAGCATAATCAGGTGGAGCGATTGACATTGCATTTAAATTTCTGCAGATTAAAGTTGGCTGGAAAGCATGGATCCGGAAGTGAGTTCCACAAGCTAGAAGTGCGAGAAAAGAAACTGTTATCATAGAATCTGCAGTTACATCTAGCCAGCTTAACTGTAAATCGATGAGATCTCGCCGCCAGTCTAGTATTACTTAAATTCATACAGTCTAGATACCATAGCGAAGAGCTTATCTGAATAATTACCATGAAAATATTTATAGAGAAGACACAGAACGACAACCTTACAGCGGTAAGAAAGTGACTCAAGCCGAGCCGTCAGATCATGGCTAATAATATTGCTGATTCTTTGGATTTTATCAACGAGCTCAAGGTAAATATCAAGGGCAGCGGACCATATGTGTCAGCAATATTCTAAGCAAGGGTGAATGATAGATTCTGGAGAGAAAAATTTTCTCGCAATTCAAGACGAAAATTGAATTCTTTAAATCGAACACTTTACGTATTCTTTGAAAGACATCTCAGCATACTATTATTATTGAACTACGTGAAATCCTTGGTAATGTAAACTTGTGACCTTGTGCAGTACAATGCTAAGTTTAGTTAATATAAGGGCGACTTACCCTGAAGCATTGGTTAGGTAAATAGTTTCCATAGAATATAAATCCTTAGATATGTTCGTTTGTCACTTGGTAACTAAATTTGAGTTCCACAAGCTAGTTCCAACTTACTCAAGATCATCTTCGCCCTCTCTAACCTTCTAGCGTTCTGAACCAACTTCCTTAGCAGCTTACCTACTTTTCTTTCTTTCTTTCTTAAACAGTGACACTAATAACAACCGGCCTAGATTAAGAATTCCTGATAAATAAAGGTTGTTCATCTGACAGAAATCGAACCTGTATTCCTTTTTTCCTATCAGGAAAACCGCTTATATATAATGTGTCATGAGCAGTTTGGCTACGGTGGTTGCATTGATAGAGCCAGGCTTGAATTACCTATTTCAGGAATGGCATTTCTCGCTGTGCCTTCTACGAAACTACACGTGCTAGCTTCAGTTTCGTATCCGACATTATTTTTTTATTACTATACGAATAATAATTATACCGGGTGTAACAGCAAAATTGTCCAAATCGTGTGACAGCAAAATTGTTCATTTGTTAGATTAAGCTTTGAAGCGTTGTAACTTAGAAATGATTAAAGATATCTTACTGGAATTTTCCGGGGTATTTATAACACTACTGAACTCTGTTCTGAGCAATAATAATGCAAATTACTCTCCAAGCTTAACAGAAGAATCGTGATATGTCATATAGGAATAAAGTGTCGCTGCCGATCATATAGTTTGAACATAGATCGCCAGAGGGCAAACACAGGCGATCTCATTATTGAATTAAGAAGATCACCTGACCGTAAAGGAACACATAAATGGGAATTAGCGTGGCGTCTAATTGATCACCATTTCTAGTCTATCCTCTATTACTATTCACTATACTATTCTCTATACTGATCACTATACGGATGACTATTCAATGGTTACATTTCGAGCGAGTATTAGTGCGAGTGTTATTCGAAGGCGTCTGACACCAGTATTGTTCAACGGCGTACTATAGTTGTATCTACGATTACAAAGTCTCTACTATAATGAGCATTACGAAAGTGACAACGAGTATTCGTTGACATCACAAAAGTGGCAACGAGTGATGAAATTGATCATAAACGAAAATGACATGTTCATCATCAATTAATCATAGCTAAGCATCGGAAGCTCATGAAGGATTGAAATAAAGTTGAAATATATATATATATATATATATATATATATATATTATTCTAAGATCTTTTTCCAGCTTACTCAAGATGATCTTCGCCCTCTCTAACCTTCTAGCGTTTTGTCCTGGAGTAACAAGGTGCCTCACAGGCTTCACGTACAATTTCATTTTCAAGTTTTTTTGCACTGCTCTTTGGACTGTCATAGCTGAAACTCCTCTCTCACGTGCCAAACGTCTTATGGATTGAGTTGGATCTTTTCTAATTGATCTCCTTAGCTCTAAGTTGAAATGTTCCTGTTGTGACCTCTTGATCCAGTTTACCCCTCTACTGTTCCATCTTTTTAAAACTTATTCACCTTTCTCCTTGATGGTTCTTGAATGAACTTCGAAGATGGATGCCAAAGTATGAATGTGGGTACCATTACTGAAGGCCTGAATGATTTTTCCTCTCACCATTGCTCAGTTGAGAAGACAGTGGGTCTGACACAAAACGATTTTAACCTATTCTCTATCTAGTTGAATAACTTAAAGGGTTTTTCAGTGATTCTTGCGACAAATGGTATCAAGACGGCTAAACGTCTTACCCGAAAACCTGAAAAAAAAGAAAGTTTATTAGTTTACTGTTTTTTTAGATATTAAACATTTTGTGGCATGAGCAATTATGCTGTTACACGATTCGGAAAATTTGGCTGTTACACCTAGTATATATATATATATATATATATATATATATATATATATATATGTATGTATTGTATGCCTGTGTGTGGGGGGTACATCCTAACTTCAGATGGATTCACTCCCTTGCTTATGTCGGTGCATTCACCGACATCCATTGAGGCCCGATTCAGCACTTGATGGCTTTGAGATTACCTTCTAGGTCAACCCACGGAGCACCGAGGTCTTTTGACTCTCTCTCTCTCTCTCTCTCTCTCTCTCTCTCTCTCTCTCTCTCTCTCTCTCTCTCTCAAGCGGATTGTGGCTAGTCTCTCACTGCTCTATCGCTACTAACACGGAAAGTACTCGGCCAAACTACATTACTTGGTTCCACCAGGTCTGAACTTCCTGGTGAGGACCCGCCATGCCACTTACATAGCAGCAAACCACCCGCATTCCCCCCGTATTTCATCGACGAGAATTGAGTTCCTCTCAAACAGCTTCTTCTTGCGAACCACTGTCCTGTGGAACAGACTTCCTAAGGGAAGTTTCCCCGATCACCACAATGTTAACCTGTTCACCACAATGTTAACCGTTATCTTCCCCTCCTACCCCTTAACGAAACCTACTACCTCGAGTGCCTCCGGGGCCTTACTGTAAAAAAAAAATAGTGTCTGCCACCCAAACCAAAACAGCCTACTCTGTCCTGATATTTGCTTAACCTATCTTCTATTAGTTTTGCTCCTTCAGGACATGGACGATCATGGCCCTCCACAACTTCCTCGTATGGCTAACAGTTTTCTTCCCTTGCGTCCGCCTCCCGTTCCACCATCAATTCACACAACCTTGTCGGGTAAAGTGGCTTAATGTCTTCCTCTGTTTCTCTTGCCCTCAATATGCCCCCTGAGGATTGAGTTTTCCAAGACCGCTCACTATGTGCTCAAAGAATTTCGGCTGTCTTTTTCCTGATTTTGAGTATAAGCGTTCTGTCTTGATTCATGCCTTACCCAAGGATTTTAGTGGGAAATAAACGAAACAGACTTTGAACTCGGTACGTCGCTTCCACTATTGGTGCTGATAAATGTTAACCTACCTCCGTATTGCTACTTAGCAGCGAGTTCTTTGCTCACTGTGTGCCCCATACATGTGACTGTTTACATTTAACAGGGTCGCGCGCAAAAAAAAAAAAAATTGTATACACTCTTCAAACTTCCACGAAATGACTTCGAACAATCATTAATTTTCTTTATTACGTTATCACACATCAATTACCTCGCCTGGGTTGGATAAAACATACAATCTGATTAATCGGCAGGAATGAGTGAATGCTAAATCGTTGTCCTTGTATGTACTTCCTGTTCGTTCAGACGACGCTGAAGTGGCAAGGAGATTAAAATAAATGTATACTTTGTCAATAACGTCCTTCGCTTTTTTTTATCTCCTCTAAGCGCCATCTTGGTTCTCTACTGACAAGTATATCTGACGTACCCCCTATGCTTTTCCCCTCAGCACTACGTTACACTGTCTTTCCTTTAGTTGGGTGATTTGCATATCTCCTGAAAAGTATCACCTACTTAATCACCGGCATTCTTAAGAACAGGTCAATAAGCTGGCCTCTTTTCTGAAATCAGATAAGCAAAACAAAAATTCGTTTGTAAAATCTACTCACCGATTATTTTTTTTTTTTTCATTCCTATTTTTTCTTCAAGAGTTTGGCCTTTTGGTTCGTTTTGAACGTCCGCACTTTGCTTTGATACATTGTAACTCTGTTAAATTTGAATTTTCCTAAATCTTTACCTTTCCATTATTTGTTATATTAACTTGTTCTTTCTTCTTAATGTAAGCCCCTTAAGAAAATTTATTTATTTTTCCTGTTGTTTCATCTTGCATTTTTTTTCTTTCTTTCTTTTTTTTATCCATGTATATCTGTCTGTCTGGATATATTGACTCAATTTCAGAAAATGTAGACGGTCTGATGAGATGAATATACCTATATTCATCGAAATAAATCTATTACCGAATATGGATTTTAAATTTTTTTGTTTCCTAATTATATATATATATAAAGAAAGAACAGTAAGATATATAATCCGGTGTTCTTATAGATAATTTTATTTTTACAAAATAGTGCTCAACGTAAATTTACAGAGCATTAATATTATAAATTAATTGATTTAAAATACGGTTTTTCGCTATTTTAAATCAATTAATTTAATATATATATATATATATATATATATATATATATATATATATAAGTGAACATAGAAGTCAACACTTAGAGGCGACAGTCTGTTTCATGCTAGATGCAATCATGGCCTGACGATTGCATCTAGCATGAAACAGCCTGTCGGCTCTCAGTTTTGATTTCAATGTTCACTTTTGTATTTACACACTCTATCCCTGATATTGAGCACTTTATCCCATAAATATAGCACATTTAAGACTATATTTCTTCATATATATATATATATATATATATATATATATATATATATATATATAGGGCCAATGCGTACTACCACCTGATTCGAGGCCACAGGTGGTGTTTTGTGTTCTGCACTATTTTATCATCATTTTATTTAAACCAACATTTATATTCGTTGCAGAATAAACTGAGCACAACTGACTATTCGTATATATATATATATATATATATATATATATATATATATATATATATATATATATATATATTTGAAACGGTACAAAAAGCGTATTAAGAAACAAGAAAGTTTATATTGTAGGCCATGATAGATTTAAAACAAAACACACACCAGTCGACCGGTTTCGTACCCTCTCATCAGAACTGTTAACGGGGAACTAAAATTATGAGGAAAGAAAAAGAAGAAAAAGTCTGTCATGGATGATATGAATGAGTGGACAGGGAGAAAAAAAATATAAAAATTATACCAACCAAGATGCTAGAAGCGCAGCACAGCAAGTCAAAGCAAACAATCTCTTTGCTTACAAAGAGCAGGTCACCTGGACCTGATGTACAGCGTCTCCAACACCTTAAGATGGAATAATGAGTGCGAACTGGCCAAAACGGAAAACCAGTTCACACTGAAATCCATCGCACAAGTGGGATTCTTTATAAAGTGATCCGCAATCGAAGAACCATACGTGTTACGAATGGTATCGCCCAAAGAAAATTTTTTGTTCAGTATTATAGCAGGTACGTGTTTAATTCTAACGTCCAACCGCTGTGTCGTTCTACCTATGTAGTCGCATCCGCAACTACATTTGAAATGGTAAATAACAGAATTAATATGGTGGGGGGGGGTAGAACATCTTTACACATAGATGAAAGTACGGACTTAGTTTGAAAGACAACACGAACGTTCGCTGCAAAATAACACTCACGTGAATGTTATAAAATAAAATGACATATCTCGGCTGATTTACAGGCAAATACTCAAGAGCGAGAACCGGATGTGAACGGGACAAAGCGCCGTCACAAAATGACCATTAACTTTCTTTACAAATGTTCCCGACACACGTGTTCCGCTCGAAAAATAAAATAATAATTAAAGTGCTCTATTTTTCGTCCAATAAAATGCTTCCCTCCTAATTATACTCGCTTCGTTTCTCGAGCCTGTTAAGCCATAAAAAAAACGCTATAAAAGGGGTCACAGGGAAGTTCAGCAGCAGTCCACAGGTGTCCAGGATAGAGACCTGTCACGTCCAGCTGCTGAGAGCAGGGGAGCGACAACCACCGTCAACATGTGTGAACTACTATGAGAGATCGACCTAGATCCGAAAGCCGGCTTATGAACTTTACCACAACGTAGCTGTCCCAAACCCTCACGTTCCTGTTGAAATAAACTACGTAAATCTATTTCTACTGTTGTCGTATTTCTTTCTTGCAACCATACGCTTGTCTATAACATGAACTACACGAAATACGCTTGGCTAAGGATTCACTAATCCTAACCAACCACGGTAAACGAAGATAGACAGCTGAAGCAGGTTTGATTTTGTTGAACCTGGCAGTCTCATTCATGTCATCCATGAGAGACTTTTTCTTTTCCTCATAATTTTAGTTCGCCGTTAACAGTTCTGATGAGAGGGGACGAAACCGGTCGACTGGTATGTGTTTTGTTTTAAATCTATTATGGCCTACAATATAAAATTTCTTGTTTTTTAATGCCTTAATATATATATATATATATATATATATATATATATATATATATATTTGTAGCCTCTGTCTGTCTGTTTTATCTCTCAAACTCTTCCTACGGTTTTGGAGAAAGCCCCCCCTGCTCCATAACCAAATATATTCTGAAACTACATTACCCAAGGTACTTGGATAAGTATATTTCATTTTGATCAAAAGGTGGAGGTCTGGGGGGACACAAACCCCCACTGAATTTTTTTCCTTTTGATTTAAATTAAATTTAAATTTGAACAAGGGGATGACTCCTATCTAAAATATAGAAGGAGAAAGCCAGAAGATGGAGGTCACATTGTCAAGATCATTGAGTAATACTGAAATGCATCATTTTTTCTTCAAAAATTATAACAATGATTTAAAATCAATCATCATTTTCTTACAAAAATATTGTGTGACATGCAGCAAGGCGCAGGTAATTCGGCTAGTTTTAAAATAAAACTTTCACAGATTTTGACGCACATTTTAAGACTATATTTCTTCATATATATATATATATATATATATATATATATATATATATATATATATATATATATAGGGCCAGTGCGTCCATGTATTCAATTGTGAAAGATATATCCTATTTTTATTGCTGCAAAGCTCCCCAAGAAAATTAAATTTCGGCATAAAATGACCCACAAGGGCGCTGATGTGCCGTTAAACAAACAAATCAATCAGATCAAGTGATTTGTTTGTTTTTGTTTTGTTTTTGTTGTGTTTTATTCGGTCGAGTGCTTTGTGATTTTACAATGCCGATCTGTAAGGCTTTGATGAAGGATTTCTAGCATTATCATTCTTTATTACTAATTTTCCATCGTATTGTTGTGGCTTTTTCAACAGGTCGTTTTTACATTCTTCAACCGTTAGATAGGCATGGATCCGAAATAATAAAGTTATAGCTACTGATAAGATATGCACTCACACCAAGATATCCTTGGAAACTCATCTGATATCCTTGGGTCGGCTACGGTCAAACGGGTCCACCTTTCATACCCTAACATCATACAACAACCGGTCAACAAACAGTTGCATTCTGTTACATTTGCCGACCCTCGTACACAATACCTGACCAGTAGTTATATAACTATACTCCTTTATTCGATTTCCTCCATGCTATATATATATATATATATATATATATATATATATATATGGTTTTTGGGGGTTGGTTTTTAGTTTTGTTTTGTATTTTGTATTGTTCTTAAGCTGGTAGACGAGTTTATACTTGAATCTACATAGGTAAACATTAGTCGAGTCTATATTTTGTTTTTTTTTTTCTTTCGTCTTTGCACGCCAAGCTTGACGAGTTTGCATGTTTCCGCAACTACAAAAAAAAGCCGCGATTAATAATTAGGTATCGCAGATCTTACAAGTACACGAATGTACAGAATGGGAAATTTTCTTTTGTGCAAGTATCCTACCTGAAATATGGAGAAAAAGAGTATTTTTTTAAAATACCAAAACTTTTCAGGATGTAAGCGATCATGGCTCTCCACGAATCTTTTTTCTTTATTATCCGCAAATTGTCATGATTTCTTTAAAGAGATAAAATAGTTGTATCCTATTGCCTTATAAATGCCATGTCCCTTCAGGATGTAAGCGATCATGGCTCTCCACGAATCCTTTTTCTTTATTATCCGCAAATTGTCATGATTTCTTTAAAGAGATAAAATAGTTGTATCCTATTGCCTTATAAATGCCTTGTCCCTTCAGGATGTAAGCGATATGGCTCTCCACAAATTTTTTTCTTTATTATCCGCAAATTGTCATGATTTCTTTAAAGAGATAAAATAGTTGTATCCTATTGCCTTATAAATGCCATGTCCCTTCAGGATGTAAGCGATCATGGCTCTCCACGAATCCTTTTTCTTTATTATCCGTGAATTGTCATGATTTCTTTAAAGAGATAAAATAGTTGTATCCTATTGCCTTATAAATGCCATGTCCATTCAGGATGTAAGCGATCATGGCTCTCCACGAATCCTTTTTCTTTATTATCCGTGAATAGTCATGATTTCTTTAAAGAGATAAAATAGTTGTATCCTATTGCCTTATAAATGCCATGTCCCTTCAGGATGTAAGCGATCATGGCTCTCCACGAATCCTTTTTCTTTATTATCCGTGAATTGTCATGATTTCTTTAAAAAGATAAAATAGTTGTATCCTATTGCCTTATAAATGCCATGTCCATTCAGGATGTAAGCGATCTTGGCTCTCCACGAATCCTTTTTTCTTTATTATCCGCGAATTGTCATGATTTCTTTAAAGAGATAAAATAGTTGTATCCTATTGCCTTATAAATGCCATGTCCATTCAGGATGTAAGCGATCTTGGCTCTCCACGAATCCTTTTTCTTTATTATCCGCGAATTGTCATGATTTCTTTAAAGAGATAAAATAGTTGTATCCTATTGCCTTATAAATGCCATGTCCATTCAGGATGTAAGCGATCTTGGCTCTCCACGAATCCTTTTCCTTTATTATCCGTGAATAGTCATGATTTCTTTAAAGAGATAAAATAGTTGTATCCAATTGCCTTATAAATGCCGTGTCCCTTCAGGATGTAAGCGATCATGGCTCTCCACGAATCCTTTTTCTTTATTATCCGTGAATAGTCATGATTTCTTTAAAGAGATAAAATAGTTGTATCCTATTGCCTTATAAATGCCATGTCCCTTCAGGATGTAAGCGATCATGGCTCTCCACGAATCCTTTTTCTTTATTATCCGTGAATAGTCATGATTTCTTTAAAGAGATAAAATAGTTGTATCCTATTGCCTTATAAATGTCATGTCCCTTCAGGATGTAAGCGATCTTTGCTCTCCACGAATCCTTTTTCTTTATTATCCGCGAATTGTCATGATTTCTCTAAAGAGATAAAATAGTTGTATCCTATTGCCTTATAAATGCCATGTCCCTTCAGGATGTAAGCGATCATGGCTCTCCACGAATCCTTTTTCTTTATTATCCGTGAATAGTCATGATTTCTTTAAAGAGATAAAATAGTTGTATCCTATTGCCTTATAAATGCCATGTCCCTTCAGGATGTAAGCGATCATGGCTCTCCACGAATCCTTTTTCTTTATTATCCGTGAATAGTCATTATTTCTTTAAAGAGATAAAATAGTTGTATCCTATTGCCTTATAAATGCCATGTCCCTTCAGGATGTAAGCGATCTTGACTCTCCACGATTCCTTTTTCTTTATTATCCGTGAATAGTCATGATTTCTTTAAAGAGATAAAATAGTTGTATCCTATTGCCTTATAAATGCCATGTCCCTTCAGGATGTAAGCGATCATGGCTCTCCACGAATCCTTTTTCTTTATTATCCGTGAATTGTCATGATTTCTTTAAAGAGATAAAATAGTTGTATCCTATTGCCTTATAAATGCCATGTCCCTTCAGGATGTAAGCGATCATGGCTCTCCACGAATCCTTTTTCTTTATTATCCGTGAATAGTCATGATTTCTTTAAAGAGATAAAATAGTTGTATCCTATTGCCTTATAAATGCCATGTCCCTTCAGGATGTAAGCGATCATGGCTCTCCACGAATCCTTTTTCTTTATTATCCGTGAATAGTCATGATTTCTTTAAAGAGATAAAATAGTTGTATCCTATTGCCTTATAAATGCCATGTCCCTTCAGGATGTAAGCGATCATGGCTCCACGAATCCTTTTTCTTTATTATCCGTGAATAGTCATGATTTTTTTTAAAGAGATAAAATAGTTGTATCCTATTGCCTTATAAATGCCATGTCCCTTCAGGATGTAAGCGATCATGGCTCTCCACGAATCCTTTTTCTTTATTATCCGTAAATAGTCATGATTTCTTTTAAAGAGATAAAATAGTTGTATCCTATTGCCTTTATAAATGCCATGTCCTTCAGGATGTAAGCGATCATGGCTCTCCACGAATCCTTTTTCTTTTTATTATCCGTGAATTGTCATGATTTCTTTAAAGAGATAAAATAGTTGTATCCTATTGCCTTATAAATGCCATGTCCCTTCAGGATGTAAGCGATCATGGCTCTCCACGAATCCTTTTTCTTTATTATCCGTGAATTGTCATGATTTTCTTTAAAGAGATAAAATAGTTGTATCCTATTGCCTTATAAATGCCATGTCCCTTCAGGATGTAAGCGATCATGGCTCTCCACGAATCCTTTTTTTTTATTATCCGTGAATTGTCATGATTTTTTAAAGAGATAAAATAGTTGTATCCTATTGCCTTATAAATGCCATGTCCCTTCAGGATGTAAGCGATCATGGCTCTCCACGAATCCTTTTTCTTTATTATCCGTGAATTTTCATGATTTTTTAAAGAGATAAAATAGTTGTATCCTATTGCCTTATAAATGCCATGTCCTTTCAGGATATAAGCGATCATGGCTCTCCACGAATCCTTTTTCTTTATTATCCGCGAATTGTCATGATTTCTTTAAAGAGATAAAATAGTTGTATCCTATTGCCTTATAAATGCCATGTCCCTTCAGGATGTAAGCGATCTTGGCTCTCCACGAATCCTTTTTCTTTATTATCCGCGAATTGTCATGATTTCTTTAAAGAGATAAAATAGTTGTATCCTATTGCCTTATAAATGCCATGTCCCTTCAGGATGTAAGCGATCATGGCTCTCCACGAATCCTTTTTCTTTATTATCCGTGAATTGTCATGATTTCTTTAAAGAGATAAAATAGTTGTATCCTATTGCCTTTATAAATGCCATGTCCCTTCAGGATGTAAGCGATCTTGGCTCTCCACGAATCTTTTTCTTTATTATCCGTGAATTGTCATGATTTCTTTAAAGAGATAAAATAGTTGTATCCTATTGCCTTATAAATGCCATGTCCCTTCAGGATAAAAAGCGATCTTGGCTCTCCACGAATCTTTTTCTTTATTATCCATGAATTGTCATGATTTCTTTAAAGAGATAAAATAGTTGTATCCTATTGACTTATAAATGCCATGTCCCTTCAGGATGTAAGCGATCATGGCTCTCCACGAATCCTTTTTCTTTATTATCCGTGAATTGTCATGATTTCTTTAAAGAGATAAAATAGTTGTATCCTATTGCCTTATAAATGCCATGTCCCTTCAGGATGTAAGCGATCATGGCTCTCCACGAATCCTTTTTCTTTATTATCCGTGAATAGTCATGATTTCTTTAAAGAGATAAAATAGTTGTATCCTATTGCCTTATAAATGCCATGTCCCTTCAGGATGTAAGCGATCTTGGCTCTCCACGAATCCCTTTTTCTTTATTATCCGTGAATAGTCATGATTTCTTTAAAGAGATAAAATAGTTGTATCCTATTGCCTTATAAATGCCATGTCCCTTCAGGATGTAAGCGATCTTGGCTCTCCACGAATCCTTTTCTTTATTATCCGTGAATAGTCATGATTTCTTTAAAGAGATAAAATAGTTGTATCCTATTGCCTTATAAATGCCATGTCCCTTCAGGATGTAAGCGATCTTGGCTCTCCACGAATCCTTTTTCTTTATTATCCGTGAATTGTCATGATTTCTTTAAAGAGATAAAATAGTTGTATCCTATTGCCTTATAAATGCCATGTCCCTTCAGGATGTAAGCGATCTTGGCTCTCCACGAATCCTTTTTCTTTATTATCCGTGAATTGTCATGATTTCTTTAAAGAGATAAAATAGTTGTATCCTATTGACTTATAAATGCCATGTCCCTTCAGGATGTAAGCGATCATGGCTCTCCACGAATCCTTTTTCTTTTTATTATCCGTGAATAGTCATGATTTCTTTAAAGAGATAAAATAGTTGTATCCTATTGCCTTATAAATGCCATGTCCCTTCAGGATGTAAGCGATCATGGCTCTCCACGAATCCTTTTTCTTTATTATCCGTGAATTTTCATGATTTCTTTAAAGAGATAAAATAGTTGTATCCTATTGCCTTATAAATGCCATGTCCCTTCAGGATGTAAGCGATCATGGCTCTCCACGAATCCTTTTTCTTTATTATCCGTGAATAGTCATGATTTCTTTAAAGAGATAAAATAGTTGTATCCTATTGCCTTATAAATGCCATGTCCCTTCAGGATGTAAGCGATCTTTGGCTCTCCACGAATCCTTTTTTCTTTATTATCCGTGAATTGTCATGATTTCTTTAAAGAGATAAAATAGTTGTATCCTATTGCCTTATAAATGCCATGTCCCTTCAGGATGTAAGCGATCATGGCTCTCCACGAATCCTTTTTCTTTTATTATCCGTGAATTGTCATGATTCTTTAAAGAGATAAAATAGTTGTATCCTATTGCCTTATAAATGCCATGTCCCTTCAGGATGTAAGCGATCATGGCTCTCCACGAATCCTTTTTTTTATTATCCGTGAATAGTCATGATTTTTTTTAAAGAGATAAAATAGTTGTATCCTATTGCCTTATAAATGCCATGTCCCTTCAGGATGTAAGCGATCATGGCTCTCCACGAATCCTTTTTTTTATTATCCGTGAATTGTCATTTCTTTTAAAGAGATAAAATAGTTGTATCCTATTGCCTTATAAATGCCATGTCCCTTCAGGATGTAAGCGATCTTTATTATCCGTGAATTGGCTCTCCACGAATCTATTTTTTCTTTATTATCCGTGAATTTTCATGATTTCTTTAAAGAGATAAAATAGTTGTATCCTATTGCCTTATAAATGCCATGTCCCTTCAGGATGTAAGCGATCATGGCTCTCCACGAATCCTTTTTCTTTATTATCCGTGAATTTTCATGATTTCTTTAAAAGAGATAAAATAGTTGTATCCTATTGCCTTATAAATGCCATGTCCCTTCAGGATGTAAGCGATCATGGCTCTCCACGAATCATTTTTCTTTATTATCTGTGAATTTTCATGATTTCTTTAAAGAGATAAAATAGTTGAATCCTATTGCCTTATAAATGCCATGTCCCTTCAGGATGTAAGCGATCATGGCTCTCCACGAATCATTTTTCTTTATTATCTGTGAATTTTCATGATTTCTTTAAAGAGATAAAATAGTTGAATCCTATTGCCTTATAAATGCCATGTCCCTTCAGGATGTAAGCGATAAATGGCTCTCCACGAATCGAATCCTTTTTTCTTTTATTATCCGTGAATTGTCATGATTTCTTTAAAGAGATAAAATAGTTGTATCCTATTGCCTTATAAATGCCATGTCCCTTCAGGATGTAAGCGATCTTGGCTCTCCACGAATCCTTTTTTTCTTTATTATCCGTGAATTGTCATGATTTCTTTAAAAGAGATAAAATAGTTGTATCCTATTGCCTTATAAATGCCATGTCCCTTCAGGATGTAAGCGATCATGGCTCTCCACGAATCCTTTTTCTTTATTATCCGTGAATTGTCATGATTTCTTTAAAGAGATAAAATAGTTGTATCCTATTGCCTTATAAATGCCATGTCCTTCAGGATGTAAGCGATCTTGGCTCTCCACGAATCATTTTTTTCTTTATTATCCATGAATTGTCATGATTTCTTTAAAGAGATAAAATAGTTGAATCCTATTGCCTTATAAATGCCATGTTCCTTCAGGATGCCTTATAAAAGCGATCATGGCTCTCCACGAATCCTTTTTCTTTATTATCCGTGAATTGTCATGATTTCTTTAAAGAGATAAAATAGTTGTATCCTATTGCCTTATAAATGCCATGTCCCTTCAGGATGTAAGCGATCATGGCTCTCCACGAATCCTTTTTTTCTTTTATTTTTTTCATGATTTCTTTAAATTAAATAGTTGTATCCTATTGCCTTATAAATGCCATGTCCCGAATTAATCCTTTTTTTTATTTTGAATAGTCATGATTTTCTTTAAAGAGATAAAATAGTTGTATCCTATTGCCTTATAAATGCCATGTCCCTTCAGGATGTAAGCGATCATGGCTCTCCACGAATCCTTTTTTTTCTTTATTATCCGTGAATTGTCATGGTTTCTTTAAAGAGATAAAATAGTTGTATCCTATTGCCTTATAAATGCCATGTCCCTTTCAGGATGTAAGCGATCATGGCTCTCCACGAATCCTTTTTCTTTATTATCCGTGAATTGTCATGATTTCTTTAAAGAGATAAAATAGTTGTATCCTATTGCCTTATAAATGCCATGTCCCTTCAGGATGTAAGCGATCATGGCTCTCCACGAATCCTTTTTCTTTATTATCCGTGAATTGTCATGATTTCTTTAAAGAGATAAAATAGTTGTATCCTATTGCCTTATAAATGCCATGTTCCTTCAGGATGTAAGCGATCATGGCTCTCCACGAATCATTTTTCTTTATTATCTGTGAATTTTCATGATTTCTTTAAAGAGATAAAATAGTTGAATCCTATTGCCTTATAAATGCCATGTCCCTTCAGGATGTAAGCGATCATGGCTCTCCACGAATCCTTTTTTCTTTTTTATTATCCTTTAAAGAGATAAAAATAGTTGATCTTATTGAATTTTCATGATTTCTTTAAAGAGATAAAATAGTTGAATCCTATTGCCTTATAAATGCCATGTCCCTTCAGGATGTAAGCGATCATGGCTCTCCACGAATCCTTATTCTTTATTATCCATGAATTGTCATGATTTCTTTAAAGAGATAAAATAGTTGTATCCTATTGCCTTATAAATGCCATGTTCCTTCAGGATGTAAGCGATCTTGGCTCTCCACGAATCCTTTTTCTTCATTATCTACGAATTGTCATGATTTCTTTAAAGAGATAAAATAGTTGTATCCTATTGCCTTATAAATGCCATGTCCCTTCAGGATGTAAGCGATCATGGCTCTCCACGAATCCTTTTTCTTTATTATCCGTGAATTGTCATGATTTCTTTAAAGAGATAAAATAGTTGTTCCTAATCCTATTGCCTTATAAATGCCATGTCCCTTCAGGATTTAAGCGATGTATCCTATTGCCTTATAAATGGCTCCCCTTCCACGAATCATTTTTCTTTATTATCTGTGAATTTTCATGATTTCTTTAAAGAGATAAAATAGTTGAATCCTATTGCCTTATAAATGCCATGTGTTCCTTCAGGATGTAAGCGATCATGGCTCTCCACGAATCCTTTTTCTTTATTATCCGTGAATTGTCATGATTTCTTTAAAGAGATAAAATAGTTGTATCCTATTGCCTTATAAATGCCATGTCCCTTCAGGATGTAAGCGATCTTGAATCGAATTTTTTCTTTATTATCCGTGCTCATGATTTCTTTAAAGAGATAAAATAGTTGAAATTGCCTTATAAATGCCATGGCCCTTCAGGATTATTTTTTTCTTTATTATCTGTGAATTTTCATGATTTCTTTAAAGAGATAAAATAGTTGTATCCTATTGCCTTATAAATGCCATGTCCCTTCAGGATGTAAGCGATCATGGCTCTCCACGAATATTATCCGTGAATTGTTGATTTCTTTAAAAGATAAAATAGTTGTATCCTATTGCCTTATAAAATCATCATGGCTCTCCACGATCTTTATTTTATTATCCATGAATTGTCATGATTTCTTTAAAGAGATAAAATAGTTGTATCCTATTGCCTTATAAATGCCATGTTCCTTCAGGATGTAAGCGATCATGGCTCTCCACGAATCCTTTTTCTTTATTATCCTGATTTCTTTAAAGAGATAAAATAGTTGTATCCTATTGCCTTATAAATGCCATGTGTCCTTCAGGATGGCGATCATGGCTCCACGAATCCTTTTCTTTATTATCCGTGAATTGTCAATTTCTTTGATTTTTTAAAGAGATAAAATAGAATTATCCTATTGCCTTATAAATGCCATGTTCCTTCAGGATGTAAGCGAATTCCACGAATCCTTTTTCTTTATTATCTAATTTTAAAGAAAAAGAGATAAAATAGATGTATCCTATTGCCTTATAAATGCCATGTTCCTTCAGGATGAGAGAATCTTTTTCTTTATTATCTGTGAATGATTTCTTTAAAGAGATAAAATAGATTTGAATCTATTGCCTTATAAATGATTTTTGTAAGCGATCATGGCTCTCCACGAATCTTTTTTCTTTATTATCCGTGAATTGTCACATCCTGAAGGGACATGGCACTGATTTAATAAAGATAAAAAGGATTGATTCAACTATTTTATCTCTTTAAAGAAATCATGGCAATTCACGGATAATAAAAGAAAAAAGATTATCCTGAAGGAGAGCCATGATCGATAATTATATCCTGAAGGAAACATGGCATTTATAAGGCAATAGGATACAACTATTTTATCTCTTTAAAGAAATCATGACAATTCACGGATAATAAAGAAAATGATTCGTGGAGAGCCATGATCGCTTTACATCCTGAAGGAACAAGGCATTTATAAGGCAATATGATACAACTATTTTATCTCTTTAAAGAAATCATGACAATTCACGGATAATAAAGAAAAAGGATTCGTGGAGCGCCATGATCGCTTACCT
This sequence comes from Acanthosepion pharaonis, assembly GCA_903632075.3. Taxonomy (NCBI): domain Eukaryota; kingdom Metazoa; phylum Mollusca; class Cephalopoda; order Sepiida; family Sepiidae; genus Acanthosepion; species Acanthosepion pharaonis. The sequence continues at coordinate 1,784,875 of CAHIKZ030004539.1, forward strand.
CCTGAAGGAACATGGCATTTATAAGGCAATAGGATACAACTATTTTATCTCTTTAGCAAAATCATTGTGGCTTCTTCTCAAAAAATTGTTAATGCAATATTCACTCGCTAAAAATATTTATTCCTATATTACATGATACTAATAACGATTGATAAGCCATAAAAAAAATAACAATTACGTAATTAAATCGTGTTGTTGCAGAAATAATCTCTTTTGTTCCGAGATTTGGACGTTTTTTTGGGGTCAATATTTATGGGACCTTGAAACATTTGTCACGCGAACAATTCTTGGCGGGTTCGTGTGAGACATATAAGACATGGAATGTAAAACAAACTAAAATTAATGCATGTTATTAACAAAAGGAATTTCATGTGTACACAACTGAAATCAAAAGAGAAGACATTTCATTTAAAACTAGCTATACGAATGTCTTTGTATGTGCGTGAATCAAGCGTGTGTGATGATATACGTGTGTATGTGTGTGTGTGTGTGCTAGAGTTCAATAGTCAGTGGACCAAGGAAGCGAATTCACTCAGGTGGCGCCGTTCTTTATCTACGTTCGACTACATCCGGAAGCAAGAAGAAATAGGGAAAAGCGGGAAATGTTGTTGTTTTATAGACTTAAATAGCGCCACCTAGCGGCTAGTTTTGGCGAAAAGCAAAGAGTAATTATTTTCTATAAACTGTTTGATGTCACGCGGTTATTTTTATTTTTAATATTTTTGTTTTTTGTTTTGTTTTATTGTTTACAATCTCGATTTTTTGCTGTCAATCAACAGTTGTGGCGATATGCACCACATTTATTTAACCTTGACTGGAAATGACGTGAAAAAGGACAAGCAAAGACGCTGGAGGTTACCAAACATGTAGCAGTCACAATGCAATTTATATTTGACGTAAAATAGCACATAGCAAATAATACAAGACATAACGTAATGTTTCAAAACATAACAATTGAATTTATTAGTGTTTTGGTGTACATGCATATAAGCTGAAGGTTTGATAGAGTTACGTCCCTTAGATTTGGGAAATATTTGTACCAGAGATCACGAAGTTGAAGTAATTATTAAACTGAAGTTTTAGAAGAATAAAGTTCCTGTTGCATGTTAGGAAAAGTTGGTAGAGTTCAGAAGAGTAAAGACTTCGTACTTGCGTGAAAGTTGGTAATGATCTTTAACGTCTGGCTGCTAGGTTAAGACAGAAGCTCTTGAAGATTACATCTTGGCAGCAAGGAAAAAGACGAATGAAGAGAACACGAGGGAGCTTATTCGTGTTTTGTTTATATAAGGCTGTGTCACACGTGATCGGCTCCGAAGCTTGTGCGCGGGAAAATTATTCCTCACGTGCCGGTGATTTGATTGGTTGGAATTGACCAATCAGCAAGCTAGTTTTGAGGAGATTAGCCAATGAATGCTTGTCGCATGATCTGTATGTATGACAAGCAGCATGGCCTGGTGTTGCCCGTGCTTGATTCAAAAATCGCACGACTCATACAGCAATCGCTATCACTTGACTTAAAATATTTTTGCCCTTCTTTGCCTTTAAAGGAGTACCCTTTGCCGTGCTGTTGGTGCTACATGCCTTACTTCTTGCCTATCTCACACTGCGAAGTTTTTCTAAGCTCTATACTAAACATTAAATCTGTTACGAAAAAAGAACTAAACAAAATGAACACAAAACGATCAGCTTCAAAAAAGGACTCGTAACTGGAAAAACCGAATGAAAAAAGAATGTTAACAACAAATACTTTTTCACACCCAACCCAGTTCTACGGAATCAGAATCAACGTTGAGTTTAAGCAAGCGAATGAGCCAATAAGAGTAAAGTGCCATGCAGATTTAAATTTTTCCCACTTGTGACGAATGCATCGATTTTTTTTACATGCTAGCATGCTAGTTAACATTCGTGTCAGTCAGCTGTTGGCTCTCACGCTAGCCAATAGAATCTTCCTGCCTATTCGTGGTAGTCAGCTATAGGCTCTCACTCTGGCCAGTAGAAAATGGCCGCAAACTACATGAAAACTGCCGTAGAAGCATGAAAAAATCGATTATTTCCACTATCGATGGGAGTTGGGAAATGCAAAGTCGGTGTTGGCCTTCCCACTAACTTGGAGCATGTGCATGTAAATTTTGGTGCAAATCCGTAGAAAATTGCGGCCGTGCATTCGTTACACACACACACACACACACATACACATGCTGCCTTTTATAGATAGAGATGGTGATGATAATCACCACACAGTCATTGTTGAGTTTTGCCGACTCAAGAGAAAAGTTTTACTTCGTAGTTTCAGCCTTAATTAATTAATAAACGTGGGTTTTTTTTTTTCTTTGGAAGATGTAAAGATTTTCGTTGGAGATATTTTGCAATGGACGTGAAGGGGCGATCGAAATTAAAATGGAAGGGGGGTAATCCATGAAAGGTATCTCCAAATTTCATGGCGAAAACTTTGATACCGGAATAAACAAAACAAAAACACGAATAAAACTTAATTTTATGGTCAAAAAAACATTTCTGTTAATCGATGGCAAAATAAATGAAAAGCTAAACCTTGTTAAACTGACCAGAACCAGCTACACTTACGGACGCTTAAATGTGCAGAAAAACTATCACGGTATCATTATCGTTTTGCAGAGGAGGGGGGGGGTCATAAAACCATGTCACTTTTGAAAATCTTCCAAAATTCATCTAATTATTGAATTTTGGGCATTTACGTAAAAGAAAATAATATTTAAATTCATCAGAATTTTAGAGAAAAAAAAATTTTCGTGTGATTTTTTTTTAATTTGATGCTTTTCAATTGTGTATCGAAGGGTGTACCACATTGAGGCTATGCTTTATACAGATAAAATATTTATGGGCCACTGAAACGTTTGTCACGTGAACAGTATTTGGCGGTTTCGTGTGAGAAATAAAAAATATAAAACATGGAATATAAAACAAACAAAAATTAATACATGTTATTAACAAAAGGAATTTCATGTCTACACAACTGAAATTAAAGGAAAAGACATTAAAACTAGCTATCCTTGTTTGTGTATGCGTGAAACAAGTGTGTGTGATATACGTGTGTGCATGAATCTGTGTGTGTGTGTGCTAGAGTTCAATAGTCAGTGTACCAAGGGAGCTGTGAAGGTTGTGTTACCAAGGAAACTGTGGAGGTTGTGTTAATTGATTAATTATTAATTTGATTTTTTTTTTTAAATTCTTTATTAATTATTAATAATATTTTTTTAAACTGAGTGTCCTTTAATAAATAAATAAATGTTTAGCAGCTCGCTACCACTTTCTTATCAATGTTGAATTCTGCACAAATCTATGTGATATATCATTACTAAATGATTATTCTCATTGCTGGTTCGTTGATTGTAAAAACCTTGTACTATTTATAATCTGTACAGATACAGGTACCTAAAAAAAACATTATATACAGGATTCGCCAGTACCGTTAATTTTAGAATATTTAACAACTTTTAGTAACTTTATGTAAAAATAATAAAATAATTTATGAAATAACACTTAATTCATTTAAAAATTCATTTTTCACCGAAAAAGTTTTTTGCCTTCAGACAATATTATGCATATTGATAAAAACAAATAAAAGCAACTAAAAGCATTTAAAATTAAATAGTATCTTTGTTTTATTGGGTTTTGTATGTTACAATTCAGAGCTGATTTTAGGTTTACGAGGTCGGATTTTTAAAAAAAGAAAACCTGATTTACTTTCCTCAAAGCCTTGTGTTTTTAACTAATATAATGACTTGCGTGCTTCGTCCATAAACTTTTACAGTTTTCTTTAATTCATTTATGGGGGTGGTATATATGTATAAAAAATATATTTTTATAATGACTTTAAAAAAAAAATAACATATATAATAATTTCCATCATTCCTGAATAGTTTTTGAAAGTTTCATTAAAAGCTGACAATTATTTCTATTTTTGCAAGATTTTCAAAATTAATGTGTGTCATAAGAAAAAAATGAACAAAAAATTTGCCATGTTATTTACTAAAGTTCCGGTGATGACGAGAAACAAGATTTTTCAATCAAAAGTTAAAACGTTCTAATAAAGACTGAAAAATTTTAAAAAATAATGAAAAATTACTTTGTTCTTTCCCCTTAAAAGTAACATAAACATTTTGGTAATAAAATTCTGATTTCGTCAAGTTTAAGGCCGTTTTTTCATGCTATGACTACTTAAAAATAACGAGGTAAATAAGTTGTTAACGTAAAGATAAATTGTCACTTATGACCTTCCGTACTATAAATTTCAGCACGTAATATGTCAGTGTGTGATGAAAAACACGCACATGTCATTTTTGTCAATCAACACCGCAGTTCAGACCGGCTTTCTCCCATTTGAAAAAAACATGTTTTCGTCACAGAAAATAAGCAATCTTTGTTTCAAAATATACTAAATAAACTATAATTTGTAATTTTTTTTAAATTAGTTAAAAAAAAATCATAATTGATTTTTTAAATAAATTTTAAACGGCAACATTCACTTTTCTCTTTGTAAACAAAAGTTAAAAAAACGGGAGATTATCGATCTTCTGTCGATTTTTCCGATTCAAAATAATTGAAGATTTTTAACGAAAATTTTGGACGTGCTAGAAATTATTAAAAAATTTTAAAAAAATATTCAAAAAATACTTTGATCATTCCTCTTGATAATAACCTTAACATTTATACCATGAAAAATTATTTTAATCAAATTTAAGGCCTTTTTTATTCATGTTATGCTATTTTTTTTATCGATCTCTTGAACGTAAGTGCTATAACTGTTTAAATTTCTTTTATTTTCATTTCCCAAGTACTTGAGAGAAGATCGAAAATATTGGGAAATGAAAATAAAAGAAATTTAAACAGCTATGGCACATTTCTCTCATCATTTTTTAACAATACATCAATACACGGAAGGTTATTCGTGAGCATAAAGTTAAACTGATTTTATTAAAAAATTAGTAGACATAATGTCTGTAATTTATTCAATCAGACATATATATATATAAAGAGAGACAGACAGACAAACCTACCAAGGTTTCACCTAAGCGGATCGTCTGCTCTTCTCATTGTATTTAAATCACTAGTTATTTTGGGTACTCGCAGCGGGTTTTGTTTTCTTTGGGCCTTGGACTTGCATGCTGGATTATTATTTTCGGCTAACGTTCATGTTCTTGGCTCTTTCTTTTTTTTATACTTTTTTCCCCCTTTGGTATTGGTTTGATTATTTGCAAATCAAGACACCGAAGGTTTTCCGAGCGAGTATAGTTTCTTATACTTATAAGATTTTATTAATAATATATATATATATATATATATATATATATATATATATATATATACCTAAAGAGCCAGAAAAACCTACCAAGGTTTCACCTACGCAAATCGTCAGGGAATACTGGCTGGCGTACATGTTCTCTGTTCTTTCTTTTTTGGTACCTTTTTTCCCATTGGGTATTGGTCTGTTTGTTTACATATCAAGAAACCCAAGTTTTCCCGTACGAGTATAATTTCTTATATTTATAAGATTATTATATATATATATATATATATATATATATATGTATATATATATATATTTTTTGCTCTACTTAGTATATTGAACACTTTACGTAGTTGTCTTTTTTACTCGTTTTGGGGTTTGTTTTTTGGGGGGAATTGAGCTTAAACACTTGGCGATTGTTTTCGCCATATTTTAATTTTCTTGGTTCTTTCTTTTTTTATTTCCCATTTTTTCCTCGGGTACCGATTTGTTTTAAAGCAAGTTGAGCTATCCGAGGTTTTTCCCAAACGTGTCCCTCCATTTATATATATATATATATATATATATATATATATATATATATATATTATATATATATATTCATTATATATATATATATATATATTCATTATATATGTATATATATATTCATTATATATGTATATATATATTCATTATATATATATATATATATATATATATATATTATATATATATATATATATATATTCATTATATATATATATATATATATTCATTATATATATATATATATATATATATATTCATTATATATGAGGAAAATGACAATAAAGGGACAGATGTAAAGGGACAGAGTTAGGAAGACAAACGATGGCGATTGGCGATGCATTTAACTTTTTTGAAGATTGTCGGTGGCAAGTAAGCAAGAAATCGGAACTGAGTTTCACAGACTAGAAGTGCGAGAAACTATTAGAATATCACATACTGTTGCATCTAGGTAGTTCAGCAATAAAACATTAAGGCCTTGTTATCAATCTAGTAGCACGCTTAAATTCACTTCATTTCGAGGCGCTCTGACTCGTCAGAATAATTGTCAAGAAAATATTTGTAAAAAAAAAGACAGAAGGAATCCATGTAACGTCTATGAGAATGTGACTGAAGTCAAGATGCCAGGTCAGAATCGATTACATTACAGACACTTTGCATTTTTTCAAGAATCTCGAAATATACATGAAACGTACCAGTGCCTATTAATCCCCAAATAAAAGAAATTAAATAGCTAAAAGGATTTAAAATTATTTGAGTTATCTCATCCTGTTACATAAATTTTTATTCTCAATCCTAATCACTGGATATTGTAAACACATCAAGGGAGATAAGCGGTTGAAGAGTTATCTCCCCTGTACTTCAAGTAGCATAAGAATTTTATACTATTTATTTACATTATTTGGACTATTGTCCTCATCTTTGTCGCCATATTTATTACGACGTTTCGGCCGTTGTACGCTCCGGCCTTCTTGGAATGTCGAACTGAAACCTTTATTTCGATCGCTGGGGTAGACTTTTCTAGTTCCACGTGCCATGTCTAATGGATGTCATTTATCAGTTATCTCCTGTTAATTCCCCTCTCCACTACCTTAACCAGATTCAACTCACAACTCTTTGGGTCTTGTCACTGGATCTAACCAACGCCTTTATCCACTATGCCATGTGTCTCTTGTGGCACATAAAAAGAATTTTATATATATATATATACATATATTTTATTTTTGTATGAAAATTACGATATAATGAGAAATGACTTACAATGTAAATAATTCTGATTACTTAACAGAGTCAGGATTTAAAATTCTGAGGAAATGGTTCCTGCTTTATCAGTTAATTTTTTTTTGTCAATTAAGAAAAACTCATAACTAATAATTTTACATGCTTGAAATATTACTATTTTTGTTTTACCAAAATTAATATAAGTAAAATTCAGTAAGCAAAAGATATATGGTTTTAAAATGTTTCAGATCCTTATTTTTAAACTAACATGTTTTCAGAAAATATAAGATTCTGGATGGAAAAACCATTGAAGCTAGTAATCAATATGCGAAAAATTTAATCTAGAACAACTCAAGAATTGGTTCTTCAAAGTTTGGCAATTTTTGTAACCAATTCACACAAGCCATTTGAATACCATACTGGAATTCGATCTTGCTGAATCTTGCTGGTGATTTAGGTTTTCCTCTCTGTAAAATGATGTTCAATAAAAAGCAAGGGAAACAAGATAAAAAAAAAATACTAGTCAAAAAATTAACCATGATTAACAATGTTTATCTGAAAAAAAATTAATCATAATTGAAAAAAAAGCCTAACCACAAAAATCAATCATAATTAACAATGCTTACCTCAAAAATTAATCATGGTGGCTCAACAAGGAACTGTTCTAGGTCTGGTACCTCTCAAAAGATTTCCAGCTATGCTACAAGCAGGAATGAAAGAATTGTAACGAAGCAATTAAGGTATGTTCATGAGTATTTGATAGAGAATGTCCAAGAATCAGGAACAATAGTTACCACACAATCTGCCAACAACGCACTCCACCAGCATGACTTGCAATTTTCTAAAGCATAAAAATAGTTTTGAAGAAATCACACAGAAGTGTCCCTGAAGTTTGCTAAGGAACATTTATATAAATCAGATACCTACTGGAATAATATTCTTTAGTTTGGTGAAACCAAGAGTGTTATTTAGCCTTAATTCATACCATTATATTTGGAGGAAGAACAAAGAATTCAAGCAAGAGAACTGTGAATAATTAAGCTGGCAATAACAATGGTATGTGGCTGGTTTTTATCAAATGGTACAGAATAATATCACAAGATTGAAGGAAGAATAAATGAAGTCATGAAGATATGTGGCAGACTTCACCACATTAATTTAACTTTGATAAGAAAACAGGACTCACGCAAAAACACTAACCACAAGACATTGTTACACATAAAATATACAGTGCTGTCCGATAAAAGTGACTCACCTTATCCTTTGAATTTAGCTCAACTTTCGTTCCATCGGAGAAGAGTACATTCTTCCAGTCTTCTACGGTAAATTTTTTGTAATAGTGAGCCCATTCAAGTCTCTTGGCTTTGTTGGCTTTGCTTATTAGTGACCTAAACCTTCGTGTACAAGATTTGTAGCCTTGTTCTAACAGACTGTTGAAGAGGCAGAACTAACACCTTGCTCTTCGCTTAGACTGGCTGCAATTTTTTGGCTAGTTATAGTCCTATTCTTCACAACTTCTCTCTTGATTACCCTGCCAGTTCTATCATCAATCTTTTTCTTTCATCCCCTTGTTTCCTTCCTTGGAGCAGGAGTGGCATCATTATGTGCCCTAAGCACTCGAGAGGCAGTTGACTGCGAAGTTATAGCAATTTCTCTCATAAACTTGTCTGCTTTTGAGAGGGCAATAATAGATGCGTGGTTCTGATGCGTGTTTGTACCCTTTCATCTGGTTAGTGACTTGAGTGGCTATTTCAAGCTGTTTTTATACTGTATGAGGCTTTCTGGAATATTCTGGAATACTCTAGATTTAATTTAAGCTGTTCTAGAATTCTTTAGAATATTGTTCTGAGTGTATTGTAAAATAGTTTTCAATATTTTGTCAAAAGTTCTTTAAATTTACCAGTTTAATCATTAGAATGCGATATCTGAGTTACTTTTTTTGCACAGAGTTTTTTTCCTGAATCTCATTTATATCCAAATTTATAATTATCAATAGAATACCTTAGGGTGAATAAACTTTTTTTCCTAGGTGGTCGGGAAGGGTTCTTTATATTAGTAAGATTCAAAATTATTTTAACCCCCAAAACAATAGACAAAAAAATATTTTTAGTAAAAAAAAAATCAGGTGAGTCACTTTTATCGAACAGCACTGTATGTATATTAAGATGTACAATATCAAACAACGATGTGAAAGAAAACATGCATTTAAGTAAGAAAGCTTGAATTAATCAAGAGTTGCCTCCCTTTGATTGAAATTTAAGAGTTCAGTGAGAGCTTATTTGGTTTAAAGTTCACTGGATAAATGTTCATAAATGTTTGTATGTGAACGTAAAGAGTTTGTATTTTGGTAAAGGTGTAGAAATTATCATCAGCATGTGGGTGTGTGTGTGTGTGTGTGTGTGTGTGTGAGTGAGAAGGTTGGCACGTGGTTCCAACTGTCATGGATTCGTTTAGCAGTTGAGGTCTCACTAATTGAGATGAGAAAAATCTTGGCTTAAATAAGCAACTATATAATATATGCTCCGATTTGTTGCACGGGAAAAATTATTCTTCACGTGCAAACAATCTGATTGGTTGGCATCAATCAATCAGCGAGCGAGTATTGGGGAGACGTAAGGAAGCTTCTGTCAGCCGCTTTCCCAAAAGTGCACAAATTTGACTACTTAAAAATAAAGTGATTCCAAAATTTTCTGCATTACTGCAATTTGTAAATTGACTGTATAAAATGTATTAGCGATTTATTAGCCAATGATCGTTTGTCAATGTACATGGGATTTGTGTTTGTATGTATATGTTCGTACGCAAATGGGTTTGCACAGATATACTGAACAAGAATCTCCTAATGTCAGTCAAGGCTTTCAAAATTAAGCATAATTTGGTGTTTCTGCAGGACAATAACCTTAAGCATACTGCCAACACAACAAAACTAGTGTTTGAAAATAAGAAAAATCAACCAGTTAAAATGACCCAGTTTGTCACCTGACCTGACCTGAATTAAATATTTGTGTCCATGCTTGTCAGGCTTATAATTTCAATGAACTGAAAAGTGATCTATGAATCTGATGAGCATATTTTAATGGCTATTTATGGGAAATGATTGTTGATTGTGGTTATTTAATGTTGAATTTAGGAAATGACTGGAGGCTGTCCTTGTTTTATTTTTTTCATCATTTCACCCCAAGCAAGGCAATAAAGTCTCTAAGACGCAAGGAGGTTACTGAATGTGAGAATATGAGAAAAAAAAAACATTTTTAAAGAGAGAGAACAATAAAAGAACAGGAATTAAGAAGACAGAAGATAACAATTGACATTGCATTTAAATTTTGAGGGTCAAAGTTGACTGAAAAGACAGTTCCACAGGCAAGAAGTGAAAGAGAAGAAACTGTTAGCATAGAAATTACAGTTACATCTAGTGGCCATTGCAACTGTAAAATGATGAGACCTTACCACCAATACAGTACGGCACTTAAATTCGTAAAGTCAAGGCACCAAAGGAGAAAGTTTATCGCATTCTTTCCAAAGAACCTAATATGATAAACACTTTCTGAAAATCGACAAGCAATCATTATTACAGAATTGGTTTTGTTTTTTTAAATCATTTCACCCCAATCAACGCAGGAATGCCACTAGTACATGGGAGGGGGGATTACAGAAGAGTGAAAGTGAGAGTAAAGACTGGGTATGAGAGGTGGGGATTGAAGAAAGATGAATGGGATTGAAGTTGCACTTAAATTTTTGAAGATTGTAGTTATCAGAGAAGCAAGTAAACAGAAAGGAGTTCCACAGGCGAGAGGTGTGAGAAAAGAAACTGTTGGAGTAGAAGTGGCAGTTACATTTAAATGTTTCAACAGTAAAAGAGTGGGACCTAGACGCCAATCGAGTAGCATGCTTAAATTTATGTAGTTGAAGCACCAGGGAGAAGAATGTCAGAGCTGTTGCCATGAAAATATTTGTAAAAAAGACAGAAGGAAGCCACGTTACATTGGTGAGAAAGTAACTGAACTCGAGATGACAAGTCAGGATCGATTACATTCCAGATCCTTCTTTGGATTTTGTCAAGAACTTCGAGATGAGTGGCAGGAGTGCCAGATCAGATATGGCAGCAGTATTCAAAGCACAGAAGATAAATGTGCAAGATGAACTCTGACAAGAAAAACTTTCTGCCATGGCACAGTGACACAACTTTCCTTGCAGTAGATGCAGCTATTAATTCAATTCAAGTCAAAAAGGAGGCCATAAAGGATTGTATATAAGCTAGATTAAAAATTTAAATTCAAACAATCTTCAACACCATACATGCATTTTATAAAAAGTCCACAATCTTAGAAAATACAAAAAACAATAGTATATATTTGAAAACATTTATTCAAATTTTTAAATTCTTTCAAATGAAAAAAAATATAATGTATATATTTGAAAACATTTATTCAAATTCTTTCAAATGAAAAAATATATAATGTATATATTTGAAAAAATTTATTCAAATTTTTTAATTCTTTCAAATAAAAATATATATATTGTATAAATTTGAAAACATTTATTCAAATTCTTTCAAATTAAAAATTATATTATGTATATATTTGAAAAAAAATTTATTCAAATTTTAAATTCTTTCAAATCAAAAAATATATAATGTATATATTTATAAAAAAATATCATTGAAAAAATAATACAGTTATTAAATTTGTTTATACATCAAGTGTTTTTAGGTGATTAAACAGCAAGTTTATACAATATCAATTAACAAACATAAAATAAAAAGTCATCTCTACAGTAACTATACAAATAATATTTTCTTTTGAACCATTTTTTTTTATCTTTATTGAGTTTCTTCTGGAACTTTTAAGGTTTATTTATTTTTATATTATACAAACGAATGCAATATTTATAAGAATTTGAAAGTTGAAAATTTATATTTAAATATATAAGGTAAAATTCAGAAACTTAGAAAAACTTTCAGGAAAGACATCTATTTATTCCAAAACAATACATAACTCAAATCCCGTTCAAAGTAGGAACCTCCAACTTCTCAAAGCTATGGTTCTAGTAGTCAAGCCACTTCTTGAAGACCCACTTATAATCTTCTTAAGTAAAATATGTCCAGGCCTCTCATCATGGCATCTTTCCATGTTCTTCATGTCTATAAGAAGCTTTGATTGTCTCATAGGTTTCTGATAAAGTTTTGTGTTAACCTCAGCAAAAATCTATGAAATGATCAAGTATGCTTATCGATTAACATTTTAAAGATCTAGAGAAGATGAAAGAGGTTGTGATGAGAACTATGGAGACCTTCACTTTGTGGGAAGAGCCTTCAAGAAGTAACTGGAGCGCTACAACAAGAGCATTGAAGTCACGGAATCCTACTTTGATTAGAACTGTGTATGGTTTTTAAAAAAATAAAAAAATCAAAGACACCTTCTGAAACAATAAAAGACAGTACTCTATGTCTAAATAAGCAAAACGGAGCAAATGATAAAAGGCAGTACTCTATGTCTAAATAAGCAAAACAAAGCAAATGATAAAAGACAGTGCTCTATGTCTAAATAAGCAAAACGGAGCAAATGATAAAAGGCAGTGCTCTATGTCTAAATAAGCAAAACAGAGCAAATGATAAAAGGCAGTACTCTATGTCTAAATAAGCAAAACAAAGCAAATGATAAAAGACAGTGCTCTATGTCTAAATAAGCAAAACGGAGCAAATGATAAAAGGCAGTGCTCTATGTCTAAATAAGCAAAACAGAGTAAATGATAAAAAGCAGTACTCTATGTCTAAATAAGCAAAACAGAGTAAATGATAAAAGGCAGTGCTCTATGTCTAAATAAGCAAAACGGAGCAAATGATAAAAAGCAGTGCTCTATGTCTAAATAAGCAAAACGGAGCAAATGATAAAAAGCAATGCTCTATGTCTAAATAAGCAAAACAGAGTAAATGATAAAACGCAGTGCTCTATGTCTAAATAAGCAAAACGGAGCAAATGATAAAAAGCAATGCTCTATGTCTAAATAAGCAAAACGGAGTAAATGATAAAAGGCAGTGCTCTATGTCTAAATAAGCAAAACGGAGTAAATGATAAAAGGCAGTGCTCTATGTCTAAATAAGCAAAACGGAGCAAATGATAAAAAGCAATGCTCTATGTCTAAATAAGCAAAACAGAGTAAATGATAAAAGGCAGTGCTCTATGTCTAAATAAGCAAAACAGAGTAAATGATAAAAGGCTGTGCTCTATGTCTAAATAAGCAAAATGATAAAAAAGCAAATGATAAAAAGCAATGCTCTATGTCTAAATAAGCAAAACAGAGTAAATGATAAAAGGCAGTGATCTATGTCTAAATAAGCAAAACAGAGTAAATGATAAAAGGCAGTGCTCTATGTCTAAATAAGCAAAATGGAGCAAATGATAAAAAGCAATGCTCTATGTCTAAATAAGCAAAACAGAGTAAATGATAAAAGGCAGTGTTCTATGTCTAAATAAGCAAAACAGAGTAAATGATAAAAGGCAGTGCTCTATGTCTAAATAAGCAAAACAGAGTAAATGATAAAAGGCAGTGCTCTATGTCTAAATAAGCAAAACGGAGCAAATGATAAAAAGCAATGCTCTATGTCTAAATAAGCAAAACGGAGCAAATGATAAAAAGCAATGCTCTATGTCTAAATAAGCAAAACAGAGTAAATGATAAAAGGCAGTGATCTATGTCTAAATAAGCAAAACGGAGCAAATGATAAAAAGCAATGCTCTATGTCTAAATAAGCAAAACGGAGCAAATGATAAAAAGCAATGCTCTATGTCTAAATAAGCAAAACAGAGTAAATGATAAAAGGCAGTGCTCTATGTCTAAATAAGCAAAACAGAGTAAATGATAAAAGGCAGTGCTCTATGTCTAAATAAGCAAAACAGAGTAAATGATAAAAAGCAATGCTCTATGTCTAAATAAGCAAAACAGAGTAAATGATAAAAGGCAGTGCTCTATGTCTAAATAAGCAAAACGGAGCAAATAATAAAAAGCAGTGCTCTATGTCTAAATAAGCAAAACAGAGTAAATGATAAAAGGCAGTGCTCTATGTCTAAATAAGCAAAACAGAGTAAATGATAAAAGGCAGTGCTTTATGTCTAAATAAGCAAAACGGAGCAAATGATAAAAGGCAGTACTCTATGTCTAAATAAGCAAAACGGAGCAAATGATAAAAAGCAATGCTCTATGTCAAAAAAATAAGCAAAAGGAGCTCTAAATGATAAAACGAGTAAATGATAAAAGGCAGTGCTCTATGTCTAAATAAGCAAAACAGAGTAAATGATAAAAGGCAGTGCTCTATTTCTAAATAAGCAAAACAGAGTAAATGATAAAAGGCAGTGCTCTATGTCTAAATAAGCAAAACGGAGCAAATGATAAAAAGCAATGCTCTATGTCTAAATAAGCAAAACAGAGTAAATGATAAAAGGCAGTGCTCTATGTCTAAATAAGCAAAACGGAGCAAATGATAAAACCCAGTGCTCTATGTCTAAATAAATAATGATAAAAACGGAGCAAATGATAAAAAGCAACGCTCTATGTCTAAATAAGCAAAACAGAGTAAATGATAAAAGGCAGGGCTCTATGTAAAAAATAAGTCTAAAAACAAAAGTAAATGATAAAAAGCAATGCTCTATGTCTAAATAAGCAAAACAGAGTAAATGATAAAAGGCAGTGCTCTATGTCTAAATAAGCAAAACGGAGCAAATGATAAAAAGCAATGCTCTATGTCTAAATAAGCAAAACAGAGTAAATGATAAAAGGCAGTGCTCTATGTCTAAATAAGCAAAACAGAGTAAATGATAAAAAGCAATGCTCTATGTCTAAATAAGCAAAACAGAGTAAATGATAAAAGGCAGTGCTCTATGTCTAAATAAGCAAAACAGAGTAAATGATAAAAGGCAGTGCTCTATGTCTAAATAAGCAAAACAGAGTAAATGATAAAAGGCAGTGCTCTATGTCTAAATAAGCAAAACGGAGCAAATGATAAAACGCAGTGCTCTATGTCTAAATAAGCAAAATGGAGCAAATACGCTACCAAGTGGCACTGATTAAAAAGAGACAATGTTCAGACAGCTACTTGAGTTTCACACTACCATGATCATCAAGCAACCAAGAAATTCAAGTAGTAGTCTGAAATTTGTCTCTTTTTGAGTGAGTGTGTGTATGTATATATATATATATATATATATATATATATATGTGTGTGTGTGTGTGTGTGTGTGTGTGTATGTCTGGGCTGTCAGTTCCTAGAAACTGAGCTGCTTGACCTTCATATGTCGAATATGTCGGGAGAGTCCACCATATTTACATATATAATTACATTGTAATTTTTGAAAGGATATTTTATCAGACATTATTTTTTCTCAATATAAATTTTATTTTTAGTGGATACACATGTTTGAGTTGCTAAAAAAGTAATGGTATGTATGTTTGATTCTTGTTGAAGGCAGAATTTTTCTTTAGTAGGACTTTGTGGGGTTGTCATGCACATTATATCAGCAAAAATTGGTTTCATGTTCACACAGATAAAATCATACTTGACAAGAAATAAAACATACAAATAAAAGGAAAAGCATGGTAAATTGTATGTTAATACAATATGTTACCTTTTTCTTGTGTGTATTGGTGTGTGTATCTTTTACATTGTTTTATGGTACATGTGATAAAAGGGAGAATTTACTCCATAGTATTACAGGCCATATCACAGAGAAAAGTCAGGGAAAGGTATAAATCCTCTTCTGCTCCTCCCAGCTATGGGTAAATAGCAGGACAGACCGGGGTTCTATAGCCTTGGATGGCAACTTGTCTACCGCAGAAAGAAATGGCAACTTACTGTGGAAAAAAGTCATGTATCAAAAGATACATGATTGCCTAAGCATGTATCATGCATGGCACTAAATTTAAATTTAAAATGAGATGAAAATACTTTTTTGTTTTGAAATTCTAAGACAAAGGAACTGCAAAACACAGTGTTTAACATTAATTTTCACAAAAATTTGAATACCTTATCTAAAATGAAAATACAGACCCTTTTAATGGTTTTCTTTGTGTCTTTTAAGACACAAAGAAAACCATTATGATACAAATTAGTTTCAATGTCGAATTAGTTTCCATAAGTCGAATAGTTTCAAGAAGTCAAAAAATATATATTAAAAATTTACATTTTATGATACAAGCAGGTTGAATTTAGAAATATATATATTAAAAATGTTGCAACGGTTTGACATTTATTTAAAAAAAAATAAGAATAAAACTTTGAGTGTATTTTCTTTACTTGAGGAATTACCATTGTTAGACACAGCCCCAGAACACAAGACACATTATCTAGAAAATGAGGTGTTACCCAAAATTTCAGAGAATAGTAATGCATTCAAACCATATGTAGTAAAAAAAAAATTTAGCAGAACATTTAATATTTAAAATAAAACTGCTGGGGTTGGCATATACATGTCAAAGAGCGCAATGGTAACTTGGCATTATTTTCTGCATGACATTCAATAATGGAGAGAAAATTTTTTTTTAGTTTTTTGGTATACAAAATATTATCTCTCTTAGACTTTTAAATTAGCTGTAATTTGGCAAAAGCAATTTTTATTTTGATAAATGCTAATTTGAAAAAAATAATAATTTTTTTAAAAAGACAAAAATTATATTTGGCACAGAAAACAAGGAAAAAGATTGACAGATTATTTAAAGCCAGGAATGCAACACCAATGCCTTGTAAAGTGAGACATTAGCCCTGTTTCATAGAGGAATCTATAGGACTTTTGCACACACACACACACATTATATATTTTAAGACATTTTTATGTTTCTACATTCTTTTTTATTTAAGTAAATGCTCTGTTTATAATAAACAGTATTAACAACATTTACCAACCTGAATGTCTAAGAAATTGTCATAGAAAATATGCATCCTCCAACAGGAATTGAACTTGTATCCTATACGGAACCGTCATTTAGCCTGATGTGCACTTAACCGATCGAGCCACAGAGGATCATTCAGTTAGCAAGGTCGAATTTACTGTATTTGAACTTCAATCTTCCATGAATCTCTCTTGTACATTCATATCTGCTCATAGCGTATCCAAATGTAAACAAATGACGTCACACATTATGAAATGGACAAAGTCCAACAATTATTTTAAGACATTTTTGTTTATACATTCTTTTATATAGATAGAAATATTTAAGTAAATGCTCTGTTTATAATAAACAGTATTAACAACATTTACCGGCCTGAATGTCTGAGAAATTTTCTCAGAAAATATGTGTCCTCCAATTATAATTCTCTTGGTGATTGTAGTCGTGGCTCCTGGGGGCACAGTCCTATGATTATAGAGAATCTCAGTTAAGTTCCACCACAGAATATGTGAGTGAGCGGTGCTTTATTGAGTCTAATTCGTTACCTCTTCGTCACTGAGGCCCATTGGAACAGTTGGTATGATGTTTGCTTCATAACCTAACTGTCAGGGTTTCAATTCTCGGTAGTGGATGCGCACTGCTGATAAGTCCCAAATATAGTTGTGTAGTTTACTTCTCTGTCCTCCTTACTTTAAACGGTTGTCCAGTGCTTTCTGCATTCTGTTGAGGTTTCTTTATATATATATATATATATGCTCATAACACGAAAATAGACATGGTAGGTAACCAGTCACATAACTCTTCTTTTCTCTTTTACATTTTAATAAAACAATTATTTTCAGTATTAAAAGATTTCTATGATATGAATACATATATGGTTAGTTTGTCACCTATGTATTATGCCCTTTCAGGATGTGGGTAATCATAGATCTCCACAACTTCCTACGCTTTGCAGTTCTTAAGCTTGTTGTGTAGGTTACTTACTCTCTGTCCTCCTTACTTTCAATATGTTCTGTGAGTGTCAAATTCTTCAAGTCCTCTTTCTTTATAGTGAAACATTTCTCACAAGCAATAATACTTGTGTTTATGTCTCCTATCTATCTATTTATTTATCTATCTATACACACATACACATAATTTATATATATATATATATATATATATATATATATAATCACTTTCTTTCAGTATGAGGTATACTAATATTTGTGAATTTCTTTTCAGACTTATTATTCCTGACTTGAATATTGAATATATTAGAGATGGCTGCTTCACGGCGTAATGTAAATAAAGATGTCAAAGGATCTGACCATCCTAGTGTTAAAGCTAAAAACATTTTTATTACAATACATTTTAGTCTTGTTGCTTTGTTACTGTTCATCTTGACCAGTAAGGATCTTTCTTCAGACTATACTGGTGGTGTAGCGGTTCAGACTAATAGGAAAGATGTTGAGTATCAATTGGGAAAATGTCAGAGACTGGCACTCATATGTACCTTAAAGATCGTAGGATGCAAGTAAATAAGTCTGGGAAAGGGATCTTAATCACTAAGTGTTGGGCCCACTCAGAACACTTGACTCTCTTGAAGGTCATTGGTACACAGTTCAGGATTCAGGAATATATTGTAGCTGTCTTGGGACTGACGCAAGAGGGTTAAGTACTTATAGTGATCTTATAATTCAGTCGACACCGGTCTCATAGTAACTACCATATTTTGGACAAAACCATAGTTGCTGTACATTTGCTTAGAAAGAAGGCTTAATAGAACTTATACCAACTCTGCTGTCTCACTTTAGAAAAGAGGGTTTGATGAAAATTGCAACTACTCTCAAATTCTGGTTAGACAGCACACAAGGTAGGTTGGATGACATTGGTTGCCTTTAAATTTCCATGCTATTCTGGACAACTTTTTTTTGCATTAACATACGAAACGTGAAATCTTTGTTTATTTTTCAGTATTTCATGGTGTTTTTTCACTCAGTATTTCAGTGTTTTCTTTTTCGGTAATTCATTTTTCCATGATTTCCTTACGTATATTCATATCTGCTCGATGCGTATCCAAATGTAAACAAATGACGTCACACATTATGAAATGGACAAAGTACAACAATTATTTTAAGATATTTTTAGGTTTACGCATTCTTTTTATAGATACAAATATTTAAGTAAATGCTCTGTTTTATAATAAACAGTATTATTTACATTGTATTTTTGATGACTGATGAAGTAAGCTGCCATTTTCTTCTTGACCCCAAACCCTGACCCCCTGATAACAAATATGGCCACCTTGTAGAGGGCTGTGGCTGTGACGTTGTGAAGTCAGACATAGAAGAAACGCATGCAAGGTTCAGATTCTCCTGCTCACCGGGCCCAACTACATAAAAAGGTTGGACTTTGATTAAGTCCAAAGAAGAAGGCAAAGAAAGCAAACAAAACACAAGACCGATAATATATGTATATACAAATATATATTAATAACAAGTTACAATACATGGAAACAGTACAAAAGATGAAGTGTATGTGAATATTCTGTATGTGCGTGCATGTGTGAATATTCTGTATGTGCGTGCATGTGTATTGTGCTTAGCATGTTTCCACGCTATCCTTTGTTAGCGCCTACATTTCGAGGTTGATAGCTGAAAGCCTGAGGAAAAAGAGAGATTTACCTCAAGGTGTCGGCGCATAGGCCTGAGGGAAAAAGAGCTAGAGGCGAAGGGTCCGCGGCTATTTATAGCAGCGAAGAGCAACCCCTATAGGCTCTCACTCTGGCCAGTAGAAAATGCAAAATATATTAAGGTCTTTAACTTTTTATCTGCCTTTGGAACTGTTGAGTAAGCACTGTATGTTTTTGCATATATGTTACCATTCCCAAGGTTTTTCTTCTTGTATTCATATAATTTTTTTTCTTTTCAGGATATAAATTATATAAAAATTGTCTAAATGTTTTCCGAGCACTTTCGGCTATGCTTTTAGCCATTATCAAAGATGAATTTTATTTTATTTTTAACTGAATATATTTATTGTTTTATGTATGTATCTAGAATTATAAGAATGTTTTATTTTCCAAATATGGTCAGCACATTGAACCGTATTATTGAGTGTTGGCTTATTCAATTTTTTAATAGTGCTTCCATTATTTTTAGTCTTTTTTTTACATGAGGATGATGCTATTATATTTGTATTATCAACATTTATGTTACAGACAGAGCTTGGTAGGTCTCCATGTGTATTTAAATGAGATCTAATAGAGTAATGGTCAAAGAGATGTAACATGAGTCATGTTAAATATGTTGTATTATATCCAATATAATTATTTACAAATCAGGATTGGTCAAGAACACAGCTCCTTAAGGGACATGTGAATTCATAAATAATATTGGTTCTTTGTAACGTAGAACTTGCAGGTGAATCATTATTTTTGATTATGAGGTTAGAAGTTCTAATTTTTTTTATAATAAATAATTAATTTAATTTTCTTGTTTTTGCCAACTGGAATTGCGTATGTTTTTATGATGTTTCTAAGTGAAAATTCATTTTGCTAATAGTTACTAGGAATTTGATCTTTGTAGAAAATGTTGATGTTATTGATTTTTTTCTGTGTGTTCAGTGTTGCTATTCAACAAACATCAAATGCTTAGTAACTATAAGCAAGACAAATCTTCACTTTGTGAGTATGTATAGTCACATCAATGTAAACATCACTTTAGTCCAATGAAATCCTACAGGATGAAATGACAATATGTAAAATTTTTTTTCCACTTTGTCATAGTTTTTTTCTGTAAAATTTTTCTTGATATATAAAAATGTATATATTGTTTCCCACCCATATATATACATATATAATATATATATGTGCATGCTTCCTTAAAAACAAGAGATAAGGCACTAAAATTAGGCTTTTTATTTAATTTTTGTTTTTGAACAAATGTTTTCTTTTTTAGACACAGAGTGTGTAGAAACTGTCCAAATGTTCTATAATTCTGAGCGCTTTCGGCTGTACTTTTAGCCATTATCAAGAATGATTTTATTATTTCAATTTAATTGGGTGTGTACATTGTGTGTATGTTTTTAGTGTGTTATAGAGATGTTTTATTTTCTGAACACAGCACATTGTGGCTGTGTTCATAGTTCATATTATTAAGTATTGGCTTTTTATTTTTTATTATTAAGGCTTCCATTATTTTAAATCTTTTTTACATGCGGATGAGGTTATTATGTTTGTATTTTCTACAAGTATGTTTCAGATGGAGTCTGGTAAGTTTGTGTGTGTATTTAAATGGGTGCTAACAGAGCTGTGGTCAGATAGGTGTAATGTAAGGATAGGCATGTAGTCATGTGACTGATGTAATTATTTATGAATTCGGTTTGACCAGGAACACAGTTCCTTAAGGGGCATTTGAACTCATAGATTGAGTATCTGACCATTAACCTTTTATATATATGCATGTTTTTTTGTTTTGTATTTTTTACACAGGAGGGTCCCCATTTTAATATTTTGAATTTAACGTAACTCTAAAACATTTTGCTTTTAAACTTGCCTTGATAAATTTGGATTGACGAAATGCAGCAGTAATGATTAAGAAAAATTTTCCAATTGTCTTATATATATATATATATATATATATATATATATAGATAGATAGATAGATAGATAGATAGATAGATAGATAGATAGATAGATAGAACAAAACTCTGGATTAACTTTCGTTTCAGTTTTGAAACAGAAATTTCTGTGTCGCAATGTAATCATATTTTTAAAAAAGAAAATAATTATAATTTTATATATATATATATATATATTTTTTTTTTTTTTTCTGGTTAGCTCCCTTATATTGGAATGCTTTTTGCGCAAAGGATTCCATACCTATAACAGAAAATTGAAAAATAATTGCATCAGAACACATTCACATGTTTTTAAAAGTCACTCTCACAACGATCATAGTTACAATGAGTTTGTCTTTGTAATTCACCCCTGAACAAGATCTCGGAAGTGATCAAAACTAATTGGGTAAGAAAAAACTATGGCACCTTCATTGATGAATTTCATCTTAACATCAAAAAACTGATTAGAGAACAAGGAAGATTTATTATAAAAATAAATAGACATATGTCTATATTATTCAATGAAACATATTTGAATGAAAATATTCAAACTAAATATACATACACACACACACACTATATATATATATATATATATATATATATATATATAAAGATTACTTAACTTTAGATATTGATTTTTTTGTTGTTTTTCCTGACTTCAAGGGGTTCTGCTTTTTAAATGTTTTTAAATTCAAAGAATGGACATTACAAAGAAACTTTGAAGTTGAGAAAAACAATAAAAAAATTGATATTTAAAGTTAAATAATCTTTTTATATAATATTATTAATGCTCTATTTTTAATACTATTTTAATATTTTTAATATTGACCACTATATATAAAAATATCTGCTGTTTCTTATATATATACTAACAGCATGGGCCTTGCTTGATTCAAAAATCGTACGACTCATACAGCAATTAATATCACTTGACTTAAAATATTTTTGCCCTTCCTTGCCTTTAAAGGAATGCCCTTTGCCGTGCTGATGTTGCTACATGCCTTACTTTTTGCCTATCTCACACTGCAAATTTTTTCTAAGCTCTATACTAAATATTAAATCTGTTACAAAAAAAAGAACTAAACAAAATGAACACAAAACGATCAGCTTTAAAAAAAAGAACTCAGAACTGGAAAAACCGAATGAAAAAAGAATGTTAACAACAAATACTTTTTCACACCCAACCCAGTTCTGCGGAATCAGAATCAACGTTGAGTTTAAGCGAGCGAATGAGCCAATTGAAGTAAAGTGCCATGCAGATTTAAATTTTTCCCACTTGTGACAAATGCAGCTATTGATTTTTTTTGCATGCTAGCATACTAGTTAACATTCGTGTCAGTCAGCTGTTGGCTCTCATGCTGGTCAATAGAATCTTCCTGCCTATTCGTGGCAGCCAGCTATAGGCTCTCACTCTGGCCAGTAGAAAATGGCTGCAAACTACATGAAAACTGCCGTAGAAGCATGAAAAAATCGATTATTTCCACTATCGATGGGAGTTGGGAAATGCAAAGTCGGTGTTGGCCTTCCCACTAACTTGGAGCATGTGCATGTAAATTTTGGTGCAAATCCGTCAAAAATTGCGGCCGTGCATTCGTTACACACACACACATCCTGCCTTTTATAGATAGAGATATATATATATATATAATTATTTTGGGGATTAAGAGGGTTAGTTCTTATTGGGTAGTATATCATAAGAAATGCCACAAGAACTTTGTTAGGATGGTGGAATCAGATATATGTCGGTTTGGGGGTAGAGAAGAAAACTGTAACTTTGCATAGATAGATTATTGCATTGTTGTCTTCCAAGTTTAGATGAAGAGAAATGCAAAAACAAATTGTAATTGAACTTTAAAACAAGCATGTCTCAGTTTTTGACCATGTCAAAATGTCATATTTAAAGGACAGCAAGGCAGTTACTTTCATTTCAATATTGTATTTCTTCCAATTTCATTTGAAAAAATTGTAGTGGTTTTTTTTTGGAGAAGAACTTTAAAAATCTATCTAAAGATTTATGCTTAAAATGAACAAGTTAAACAAATTCAAAGTGTACTGGTGACATTATTCAAACATATTCTATTAATTAATCAATTTCAGATAATATAAAATAATAATCTTTTTATTTAAAAAAAAAATTAATAAAATAGGATATCCCTACAGAGTGGATACCAACTTAAAATAATATTTAATTAAGATTTTTTATAAAAATAAAATTCACAGCATTTAACCTTTAACATTCTGGAGGTGATTTTGGTTGCAAAGAAAAATTTTATCCTGCCACTCAGATAAATGAATGATAGCATATTTGAATTTTGCAGTTGTGTTGTTATATCCTGCTATGGCAACGGAAAATGACCATGAGTGAAATTAAGTAGTGCAATAGAGGACATTATTTACATTATTCAGACTATTGTCCTCATCTTTGTCGCCATATTTATCACAACGTTTTGGCTGTTGTACACTCCGGCCTTCTTCAGGTGGTTGGAATGTCGAACTGAACCCTTTATTTCACTCATTGGGGTAGACTATTCTAGTTCCACGTGCCATGTTTAATGGATGTCAGTTATCAGTTATCGCCTGTTAATTTCCCTCTGAAAGTTCTCCACTGCCTTAACCGAATATTGAACTCACACTCTTTGGGTCCTGTCACTGGATCTAACCAACGCCTTTATCCACTGTGCCATGTGTCCTTGAATAATGTAAATAATGTACATAATACCTCATCTCAGAAATATAGACAGACTCTGTAATAGAGAAGCTTTAAAAAATAATGCAGTGGAAAGAAAAGTCATGAATAATGCAATGTGTCAAATTATTAACAGAAAATTTTCAATTTTGACTCATTTATAGGGATTAGAAATTTTGTACTCTCCAGTTAATACACTTTCAAACAGAATTTAATATTTCTGTGAAATATTCAAGTAAATCTTTTTGTCTACTATATTTCTATACTATGCTTTTAGTATAGATAGAAAACAACAGACTAAGTCGTCAGCTGAAGTAAAAAAAAAAAATTCCTTGTCTACAGTGGTGGACAAGGTCTAAAATGATTGGTTTCCAGGAGACAAAGAGGGTCCATCAAAATCTACAATGTTATCATTTAATTTTAATAATGAATAAAATTTTAAAAATAAAAATTTCTGTGGAAAAAATGTATTTCTTAATAATTACACTGTACACATACTTTATTGTCTTATGGCCACATCACAATGAAACACTGGTTCCTGTATGATCCCTGAAGTTAAGCAATATTGAACCTGGTCAGTTCCTAGATGGGTGACTGCTTGGGAATACCAGGTGCTGTAAGCTTGGATGTGTGGTTGGTGTAATGGATAATGGTGCGGAATTGTAAATCGAAGAGCCAAGTTCCAATTCCTATTGGATTCATTATATTCACTTATGTGCAAATAAAAGATATTAATTTACCTCTTCTCCTCCCAGCTATGGGTTAATTAGTAGGATGGGTATTACTAAAACATTGTTGTCTCAAAGAAATTCTTACAATCTAAAAATATTTTCTGGCTTTAAATAATCTGCAAAGGGTTGATAAATGGCAGAAAACCAATCAATAAATGTACATATTACTGGCGGTAGGTCAGTCAGTTATGTGCCATGCATGATACATACTTGGACAATCATATATCTTTCGATAGATGACTGACGAGGCAGATTTTTTCCTGCAGTAGATTGCCATTTCTTTCTGCAGTAGACCAGTTGCCATCCAAAGCTATAGAAATCAGTATGTCCTGCTATTTACCCATAGTTGAGAGAAGAAGAGGATTCACACCTTTCCCAGGGGTATTAGCGTATAAGTGAATGTAATGGATTTGACTGGAATTTGAACTTGGCTCTCTGATTCCTCATCCCGAGCTGATATACATTACTCCATCTACAATTGTATTTTTCATTTTTTTTTAATTTTAAGTAATTGGTTGATATTTTTATATATTTTGTTACGGCACAATTTACACATTAGCAGATAGTTCAAAAGCACAACAGAGCATTGCATGCCGTCCACTATATTAACAACAATCATTTGTGTTCACTGGATGATTGTTGGAATCTGCCAATAATTGCTTCTTTATCCAATTCATCTAACAATTCCTTTGAAAAGGCAACATATATGATTCCAGATTCTCCTCAGACAGCAAATTTCTTAACCTGATCTCAAATTTTTCAAACTTAAAGATCTTTAACCTTGAAAAAGTCACTTCCAAATTCTAATCAGACAGTGAATTTGTTAACATTGTCTTTATGATCTTTTCCTTTGAAAATGTCCTTGAGTAACTGATAGTTAAATGGTCCAGTCATAAAAAAAAAATAGGGAAATATTTTTTAAAATAATTTTTGTAGGCTTACATTCTTTAGATTTTCTTTAGGCCATAATGCATGTATAAATGATAGAAAAGCAGAAATGACAGTCATAAATAAAGAGTCTGCACATTCAATTCTAGCTATTTATGCAGATCACTACACCAACATAATGCAGTCTTGTAATGATATGTCCCTAAACCTGGAAGGGTATGCTGTGGCAAATCTAGACAAGCGGTGTACAACTGGTAACAGCAATGAACAGAGAACCAATCAAAACATAAACTTTCTTAAGTGCAAAACAGCAAGAACCATCTCGGTAAAGAAAGTATGTATAACCAGGACAGAACACATAATTAAAAAATTGTCTAATATCTTCAAGAACACCAAATCTTCAAGAACACCAAGACACATCATCTTAGCATAAAAAGCCACAAAATCATTCATGATGAATGAATGGAAGACAAAATTGAGTACTACCAACTTCATCATGTTCTCTTTATTACCTTAACAGTATGAAGGAAATGAAAGGTAAATTGCTATCAGGGGTCTAGACACAGATGTTCAGCGCACTCTTGTTACCTGGAAAAGTTAAACGACTGGATAGTAACTGCATAATTTGGTGGAAATCCTGCTGTATAGTCCAATTATGTACCATGTGATAGTGTTACCAAATCAGAGAAGCATTACAGTAAGCTGATATTTCATCCATGCAGTACAAATACACATATGGTGGAGTAATAGATAAGTGGCTCGGATTGAGAAATCGGAGAGCTGAGTTCAAATTCTAATCAAAGCCATTACATTCACTTATGTGCTAATACTCTTGGGAAAGGTATGAATCCTCTTCTTCTCCCCCCAGTTATGGATAAATAGCAGGACAGACCTGCTTCTATAGCCTTGGATGGTAACTGGTCTACTGCAGAAAGAAATGGCAACCTACTGCGGAAAAAAAATCTGCCTCATCAGTCATATATCAATAGATACACGATTACCTAAGCATGTATCAAGCATGGCATGTAACTGACTAGGAGGCACGGATTGAGGAATCAGAGAGTCGAGTTCGAATTCCAGTCAAAATCATTACATTCACTTACATGCTAATACCTTGGGAAAGGTATGAATCCTCTTCTTCCCCTCCTCTAGCTATGGGTAAATAGCAGGACAGACTGGGTTCTATAGCTTTGGATGGTAACTGGTCTACTGCAGAAAGAAATGACAATCTACTGCAAGAAAAAAATCTGCCTTGTATCAAAAGATATATGATTGCCTAAGCGTGCATCACGTATGGCACATAATTGACTGACTCATGATGAGCAACTTCAATGCTCATATTGGTAACAATGATGTTCTCTTCATGTTTCATACAGAAAGTAACACAAATAGGCAATCTTAATAGGAGTATACAGGTTTGCTTATTGCCAGGTTCACATGTCTTTTGAACAGGAATAGAGGTTTTCCGCTGGTTTGATGTTTAGAATTGGTTCCCGGTTCCATCAAAGTCTACTTCAACTTTATACTTCTAACGTCTCTCCTAAACTCTGAAATTTTATTTATTATTTGTTTTATGGTTTTTCCTTAGTAGAAATAGATATGTTTGCCTACCATCCAGTTGATATTTCCACTTGATCTTGTTGCTTGTTTACGATTGGGTTTACTGTTTCTTCTAAAGTCTTTTTATTCTGTCCCATTCCAAGTAGCCCCCTTGCGTCTTAGTGGTATTATTACCTTCCTTGGGATGAATTGATTTTTTTTTTCTTTTAATTTTTAAATTCTTAATTGAAATCACTCAAGTATATGCACTAACAATCTCAAACACTCCTAGAGAGAAAAATTGACTAGCATTACACAATGAACCAACTTTCTTAGCAGCTGACCTAGCAATAGATTCAATGTCGTCTTTCCGCTTCATGTCAACTGAGAATGTTCACCTGAGAAGGCGCAACCTAGCAATAGATTCAATGTCGTCTTTCCGCTTCATGTCAACTGAGAATGTTCACCTGAGAAGGCGCAATCTAGCAATGGATTCAATGTAGTCTCTCCACTTTATGTCAACTGAGAATGTTAACCTGAGAAGGCGCAACCAAGCAATGGATTCAATATAGTCTCTCCACTTTATATCAAGTGAGAATGTTAACCTGAGAAGGCGCAACCTAGCAATAGATTCAATGTCATCTTTCCGCTTCATGTCAACTGAGGATGTTAACCTGAGAATTGCCCAACCTAGCAATAGATTCAATGTAGTCTCTCCACTTTATATCAAGTGAGAATGTTAACCTGAGAAGGCGCAACCTAGCAATAGATTCAATGTCGTCTTTCTGCTTCATGTCAACTGAGAATGTTAACCTGAGAAGGCGCAACCTAGCAATAGATTCAATGTCGTCTTTCCGCTTCATGTCAACTGAGAATGTTAACCTGAGAAGGCGCAACCTAGCAATAGATTCAATGTCGTCTTTCCGCTTCATGTCAACTGAGAATGTTAACCTGAGAAGCCGCAACCTAGCAATGGATTCAATGTAGTCTCTCCACTTCATGTCAACTGAGGATGTTAACCTGAGAAGGCGCAACCTAGCAATAGATTCAATGTCGTCTTTCCGCTTCATGTCAACTGAGAATGTTAACTTGAGAAGGCACGAGTTTATTAGTTGAAGAGGAAAAGCCAGACCCTTGGAGTATCAGCAATATCAACCCAGTACTCAAGAAAGGTTCTCTGAGTAAGCAGGGGCATCAATTTAATTACAATTACAGTGAAACTGGTAATCAGAATGATCTTGAACCAAATACAACCTGTACTGTATGGTCATCTGAGGCCAAACCAGAATTACTTTCAAGCTTATCATTCTGCAACATCACAAATCCTTGCTTTGCACAGAATCATCAAGCACGAGTCTCATAACCCATTAGGGCCATAGGGGGAACTACATCTACTGCAGCTGCAGTATAAATAGTGGGTCTTGGGAATGATAGCCTGATAGATCCCAATCCTCTCCAGAATCATAGTAAGCTCTAGAATTCAAACTATCATATGACTGGCAGTGTCTGCATATAAACAAGACACTACAGGAACTCTACACAGTCACCATCAACTGCTTTGAACTATTGCAGAATGGAACTGGTAATGTTATTGACAATTATGAGCGTTTTGTACAAGCAAATGCAGTGATGAGTCGCATTCTTGTGAAGAAGAAAGACAAGAAATTAAGTATTCGCTGTATACATTCTGCGTCTTGATATTTGATCACGACTCTGCACATGAGATCTGCAGATGACGTAGCATGCTATGAAGGTTTGAGGACTACTCAATTACCTGCTAATATTGCACCAAGGGGCAGCAGTACAACCTGGAATAGATAATTCCAGACTCCAGTTTATCAACACAACACTGAAGGGGTCTGGATTAATAGAGCAACTGTTAGCAAACAAACTGAAAACCTTACTGACTCTCAAAAAGCTTTTGACAGTGTCCATCAGGGAAAGATCCTGAAGATCTTCAAGGTATATAGAATTCCTGATGGGTGGTGTAATGGATAATGGTGCGGAATTGCAAATCGAAGAGCCAAGTTCCAATTCCTATTGGATTCATTATGTTCACTTATGTGCAAATACCCTTGGTAAAGATATTAATTTGCCTCTTATCCTCCCAGCTATGAGTTAATTAGTAGGATGGGTATTACTAAAACATTGTTGTCTCAAAACAATTCTTACAATCTAAAAATATTTTCTGGCTTTAAATAATCTGCAAAGGGTTGATAAATGGCAGAAAACCAATCAATAAATGTACATATTACTGGCAGTAGGTACCAAATGTAAATACAGAACGTTACAATTGCATTTTTCATTTATTTTTTTTTAATTTTAATTAATTGGGTGATATTTTATATATTTTGTTATGGCACAATTTACACATTAGCAGTTAGTTCAAAAGCACAATAGAGCATTGCATGCTGTCCACTATATCTTGAAGGTTAATATAGAATTCCTGATGAATCTGTCTTTTTTATACACAGGTTGTTGATGGTGATGATGAAATTAAACTATTCGACATCATTGCTGGTGACCTAAAAGTAGATCCACTCACTCCTATTTCTTTGTTAATATCTTAAAACTATGTAATGACTATGCATTTAGATTTTGCCAATGACATTTGCATTGATTTCTGATAAGACAGAACATCCTCAGGAAATGCTCTCAAAAGTAAAGAATATCTGCACACAGGTAGGGCTTCTTCTGAACGTCTAGATAAAGTAACGCCGTGTGGAATGGTTCTTAACTCAACCAAACCTATAAAATGGGTCAACGATTTTAGAAATCTTGGCTCATGGACAAGTAACTCTTCACAAGACACCAAAGTCAGAAAAGCTCTGGAAATCCAACCTCAGTTTGTTCGTCAAGATGGGATCATTCTTAACTACAGTAGATACGCTACTGTTCTATGGTTGAAGTACATGGACCCTCACCAAAACGGAGGAATCCTCTTTCAACAGAACCTAAACAGAAATGGCTCTCAATCTATCTTGGAGAGATTATGTCACAAATGCAATTCTGTATGACTCTTTCCCTAGAGTCACAACAAAGATCAGAGAAAAAAAATGCCTAAAACTTGCTGGACATTGCATATGACAACCAATTGAGTAAGTATCAAAACTCTAGCAACCTATAGATGGGACACAAAACTGAAGGAGAGGCTCAACCATTTATTGATCGACTATACAATGACACTGAATTACATTCTGTTGACGAACTCAGAACTACTATGCAAGTTTGAAAATATTGGAGAGAAACTGTCTATTCAGCTCAGCCTTGTGCCTGACCTAACTAACTTAAGCCAACGACAATTTTCAAAAATTGGAAAAATATTGTTTTTTTTTTATTTAGAAGGAGGGTCCCATTCAATACACTGTCAAATCAATTTACAGAAATATTGGACTTAGTTGTTACTTACAGATATCAAACCTGAAACTGTGGTGACATCATTGATATCTACATTTTTTTTTTCAATTTTCTGAGGTTTTGTACCTGTTTTTTTAATTCTTTTTAAATATTTTTAAAAACATTTTTTGTTATGGAATTTTGTCAAAAGCCTATGCACAAACATTTGAGGTGAATAATTATTTATCTTAAATGAAATATAAATGGATTATTAAATTAATATTAATTTAATTATCGCTTATTAATTTACGCAAATTTTAGTTCTTTAATTAGAAATGCATGTATCCATCTGTTCTTTATTTAAAAGAAATGTTTCTGTAACCACCCCCATCAAAAAGTTTGTTTCAATGGATCAATTTGACACTGTATCGATATTATAAACAGGAACCCCCATTCTAAATCAATAACAAATCAATATTTTTCACTTATGACAAATATAGCAGCTTAAGGTAATTAGCAGCTTTAAAGAATGTTAAATTGTTAATCTACAAAAAATTATTTCCCAAATCATTTTTTTTTCTATTTTTTTAGGAGTGGACAGTCCATTTAAATAGATCCCTGAAAGAAAATAATGTTTAAGCACCAACTCTCCAAAAAAATATTTTTTGAGTTTTATTGAATTATTTTTAAGAGGTTTCAGGATAAAATTTTCAAGATGTTCATGATTGATATTTCATTTTTTTTAATTTTTTTTCTGTTGTTGAAATAAAATCTTTAGGCGTTTTTCTTTATAAAACTATAATTTTTTTTTTTTTTTTTTTTTTTCATATATCCCAATTTCAAACAAGCTCACAATGTATTGAGTGGGATGTAACTGAGCAAACAAAAATATTTCCACAAAATCTTTCAAAAAAAAAAAAAAAAAAAAAAAAAAAAAATTCAGTATAAAAAAATTCATTTAATTAATACCGAAAAAGAGCTGAAAATTTAATTCAAATCGGATAATTCTCTGATTTTTGGTAAATTTTTTTTAAAAAGCGGGAGTAGCTTTTTTAGTTTTTTTTTTTTTTATAGATGTTTTGATTTTATTTTTTTTTTTGCGCGCTTTCGTTTAGGGAAAAGTACATATTTTGGCAGTACTCTTGGTTTAATTTTACATTTTGGTGGGTGGCTGCTGTGTAAGTCACACTGGTATCAATAGCACTGAGCAGTGGACTTATTTAGTCAAGTACAGTTGCTTAAAAATCATGTATCCATGTGTGAAAGAAAAGAAAAAAGGTGATATAAAATAAATGAACATATTCCTTTTCTATTCCTGTTCTTTTTTAACTTTACAGAAAAAATACCTGACGTTTTCGAATTCCAGATTTTCTTTTCCTCTTACTCTAGTCACCACGGATTTGGTCGATTGTGGAATGTAGTTTTCGTTTTTCTTTTCTTTTTTATCTGCTAAAGATACTTAAAAAACGCAATGGAAAGGGCACCTATCAAGAATACTACAGCACAAAGTGGGAATACAAATGATGTTTTACTATTCTTCAGTGATTTTTTTGTGAACCGACGAATCATTTCGGCGTTCGTATTGGTAAACGGTGGGTATCGAAGAGTATTAAGAAATTCCATGCCCATAGTTCTCCACATGACAGCCTTTTTGTGTGAAAATGTGTCGAACGTGAACTTACCGTGATAGCTACCCATGCCGCTGTAGCCGACTCCACCAAACGGCAAGGTCTCCAAAGCCGTGTGTAAAATACAATCGTTGATACAGACCCCACCACTGCTGGTCTCAGACACAAACTTTTTCACCAACCCCTTGTCATTTGAAAAGACGTACACAGCCAGGGCCTTCTCTCGACTGTTAACATAGTCGATGGCTTCCTGTGGGGATTCTACTATCATAATGGGCAATATAGGACCAAAGATTTCCTCTTTCATGATTAAGTCTGTCGGCTTAACATCCGTCAGGACGGTCGGAGTAATAAATTTTTCTTCTTCGTTCATCTCGCCACCAAATGCCGGTGTTTTGCTTTCTAATATCGCCTGTAGTCTCTTGAAATGACGTTTGTTAATGATCCGCCCATAACATTCGGATTTGCCAACGTTGTCCCCGTAGAAATGGCTCACACTTTGCTTGAGGGCCTCTACAAGTGGGGCCTGTACTTCTTGTGGACACATGATGTAGTCGGGGGCGATGCAAGTTTGTCCGGCATTCGAGCCCTTGCCCCATAGCAAACGGTTTGCAACCGTTTGCAAGTTACAGTTCCAGTCAACGTAGGCTGGATTTTTACCACCTAATTCTAGGGTCACGGGTGTTAGATTTTCAGCTGCTGCACTCATAACAATTTTACCCACCTCGCTGTTCCCAGTGTAAAAAATATAATCGAAACGTTGTTTTAATATTTCCGTAGTCTCTGGTACGCCCCCAAGTATCAGCTGTATACATTCTGGGTCGAGATACTTGGACACGAGTTTGCACATGAGGTCTGCAGACGACGCAGCGTACTCTGAAGGTTTAAGGACTACGCAGTTACCTGCTGATATTGCCCCGACTAGAGGCAGCAGTATGATCTGGAATGGATAATTCCAGGCCCCGATTATCAACACAACACCGAAAGGGTCTGGTTTGATAAAGCAACTGTCAGCGATGAAGAAGAGTGTTTTTTTCACTGGGGTCGGTTTCGTCCATTTCGAAAGGTTGTTCAGATGGTTCACAATGTCGTTCCTTGTAAAATCGATTTCGAAGAGAAAGCTCTCGAATTCGCATTTGTTAAGGTCCTTGCGGAGGGCTTCAGCGATATCGTCGGAGTTTTCATCGATCAATCTGAGAAGAGCGTGTAACTGGCGACGACGCCATACGATAGATTTTGTCAAGCCACTGTTGAAAGATTGTCGCAAATTCGACACGACGTCACTAACAGAAGACATGTTTTCTGCTTTTTTTTTTTTCTAACTTTACAGAAAAATATTTGACAATTTCAGATTCTTTTAGCTTTTTTTTTTTTTTTTCGTTTTTTTTTTCTTACTATTTCTTCTTTCTCGAGTAGACTCCAAAATAACTTGTTTTTCCTTTAAAAAAAAAAAAAAAAAAAAAAAACAATATAAACAGAAACTCCAGATAAGGTATCTGTCACGTGACCAGGTCAAATTACACTTCCGCCCACTGCATTATGGCGTTGTCTTGTTTTTAATTTAAATGTCTTCAGTACTAGTTTTCTGTTGATATGGGAATCGCAATGAGAATTAAATTCCAGTTGAATTAAATAGAGTCCGTGATTTTTTTGAAAATGGTGATATATCAGTAACAATTTCCGACGTTTCTCCTTTTTCTTCTCTCTTTCCTCTCCTCATGTGATGCGAATTTGATGCTGTTTACT
Organism: Acanthosepion pharaonis; assembly: GCA_903632075.3. Taxonomy (NCBI): domain Eukaryota; kingdom Metazoa; phylum Mollusca; class Cephalopoda; order Sepiida; family Sepiidae; genus Acanthosepion; species Acanthosepion pharaonis. The sequence continues at coordinate 1,818,925 of CAHIKZ030004539.1, forward strand.
TCCGTGGTGACAGACAAACAAACAAAACACGTTTTCTACTTTTTATCCAATCCTTCTTTGTTTAGGAGCTTTTAAAAATATCAAATAATTAGGTATTCGACCGATTCTTGGTTTACCTTTTATCTGAAGATTTTTCAATTAAGAAAAATCTGTTAGAACATTCAAAACACTGTCAACTGTGCATGTTTATACGACGTTTCGAATGTAATCGCTACTGCTTTTCAAGGGAGATAACTCTAAAGTCGGTGATTTAAATTAACTGTTTGAAATTGCATCCTGAATTTTTATTGTAAAGTTTTATGTAAAAAAAAAATAAAATAAGCAATCCATTAGTTATTATTTGATAATTCATAAAATTTATCATTACAATCCTCCCATCAGTTAATTTTCTATGACATGTGAAAAATTTAAAGATTGGTATGTTCTTTTCTTAATCTGACACTATTTCGTTATTACTTATTTTTGGGTGGCGGGTACATTACACATGTTTGAGTAAAAATACCTGTTTTTATATTTATTTACAAAGTGAAATTAAATGTCTATTGGCCTATATCTTCAAAAGTCTCATGTACCACTCGGCAAGAATTGTACCTGCATTGTCTTTTTTTCTGGGTAACCAGTATTTAGTTAGCTGTTCTTAAAAAGGGTAATTAGTTTTTTTGTTTTTTTGTTAATTTTGTTTGTTTTTTTGCCTTGCTGTAAGCAAGCACATTTGTAGCCTAGGTGATTTTCCAGAAAAAGGTGAAAACACGGGTTTGATTCTTGCTAATAGGTACATTTTTAGTCGGTAGGCAAAGGCATTAATTTCACTGTATATAAATAAACAGAGATGTCTACTCAAACATGTGTAACGTAACTAATTGTAACCCACTAAAAATAACATTTTAAAGTCATATGGCGTATTTCGGCAGCAATAATGCTTTCAAACATGTTTTAATTGTCTATCTTGTTTTTTTATTAACATTTTCAAATTTATGAATTAGTGGTTTTATGTAATCAGTAAATTTACCAAAGTCCATATTTATTTTATTTTTTCCCCCGAGTACTTTTGAATATTATATTGCTACATTCTATTTGAAGAATTATTTTTTTAATTTTGGGGGCATATTTACATAACTGTTTTTATAATAATGAAAAAGTACTCGGTGGGGAGGGGGGATGAAAAGAAATATGAACTTTGGTTCATATAACTATAATTATGGAATTGTGTGGATTTGAATCAACGCACAACAAAGAAAAAGACGAGAAAGATTTTTAAATATAAAATATATTTATTTTTGTGTTTTGACAACTAAATTTTTCTCAGCGAGCCCGAGTATTAAAGTTCCTTATTTGGAGTTTGTTATGATGAAAAGAAATGTGATTTCTTCGCGTGTATGTGTGAGAAAAAGAAGCAAGGTACAAAGTAAGGAGGAAAGTGTAAGTGTCACGTAGCTTGGTGAGGAAGACAGGTGAATGAGTAAGAGAATCTATCATTGTGTACTGTTGACGTCTGTTGCCATTTCTTAGCGGTTTTGTCCGTCTAGAAACTTTACTTAAATACTCTTCAAAGGGATCACGAAGCATGTTTTATTATTATTATTATTATTATTATTATTATTATTATTATTATTGTCGATGGGAACACGACACGTTGGTTGGAAAATGTTAAATATTATTTTCAAATTATTTATTTATTAACCGGAAGGATACGCGAATCCTCTAGCTCAGAAATCATTTGTTTATCATTTATTGTTCAACTGGCTTGATGTTTATTTCCGTTTTCACTCCACAATACCTACTCTGAATCCATCATAAAAATTCAGAAAATGAAAATTGGAATTGATAAGCTCAAAACACTTCAAATTACTCAGTGTATGGATCAGTTACAACAAATTTAGTATAGAGAATAATAAAACTGAACACGGGATAGGCAAGGCTAGATTATTATCTTTTGGGATCCCTAGGCTAATGAAATTATGACGCCACACTCTAACTCGCTCCCACGCGTCTTGAATATTTTTGCTCGTTATATTTTTAGCGGCATTTACATAGCTTGAAGTAAACTGATTTCAAATTTTTTAAATAAACCAGAATAGCTATCTTTTTTTTGTTAATAAAAATATTCTTTAAAAATATAAGGCCTCAAACTGGGGCCGTTTATCGCAAATAAGGGGTCACTTTTTTTTTAAAAAATGGGTTTTTCATACTCTTGGACCGCCTTCTTTAAATTTAAAATTTTATTTTAAGTTAAATGAATTATTCAGCAATGCAAATATTAAAATATTATACTCGTTTTTTTAATTAAAAAAATAAAAATAAAAAAAGGATTATCTTTAAAAAATCTTTTAGCCGGGCTCCTCTAGGCCGCAGTCTATACTAGCCTCTAAGATAATCCGGCCTTGAATCGTCCTGGGTATGACGATAAACTACGTCCAGCAGCAAGACCTCTGATCAGGAGGTTTTGAGGAGCTTGGAACCACCTCTTAATTGCTGTTGTTCCCAGGTCCACTCTGACCCGGGATTACCAGCAATACATTTGTTGACTCTCGACAAAAAGCCTCTTTACAAATATACGTCAATGAAACCTGATCTACAAACAGATTTCTTAAAAAGAATATTCTATTCATACGAACCAACCCTAAAAATATAGTCGGCATTGCTAGCCCATTAAAGTGTTGATATGCCATAAAACAAAATAAACCAAACCAAACCGGCCTTGAGGATAGGTTGTACTAGGGGGTAATTTTGCCCAACACAGTAAGATTCTACAAAACCAAAATATTAGCTTGAAAATTTGAGACATGTTCTTGTAGTGAGTTCCGATTAAAACCAAATAAAATTTTAAAAAAGTTTTAAAAAAAATTAAATTAAAATAAGGCATTTGCGCTTTCCTTTAACACTCTTATCTCCCTCTCATTTACTCTCTCTCTTTCTCTCTCTCTCTCTCTCTCTCTCTCTCTCTCTCAACTTCTCTTTCTATACGTCCCTCAACTAACGAGAAGGCAGCTCTCAAATAAAAAGACGAAGAAGAAAAGACTGAACCTGGACGAAAAAACGCCGAAAGTTTACAAGAACAGAGCCCACTAATTTATGACAGAAAACTAACAAAAATCAGGCAGGCTTTACGCATAACTTCCGTTACAAAAAAAAAAAAAAAGAAAAAGAAAGGAACGCCGAAAAATAAAATAATGTTGGCCAATCAAAAAAATCAACACAAAGAGATTTTGGATGTTAGTTAAAGCCAAAGTTCCCGCGAGAATCTCGGTGCCTGGTAAAAACGATATAAGCTGACACCACTGAACTACAAAAATGAGGGCGGCATGACGGAACAAAAGACGCTACCCCAGAGAAACCAGCCATGCATGACGCGTGAAGAAGTAGTAGAAATCATCTGCTAGTGATATTTCTGTTCTGCTTAAGGTGAAAAAAAAACATTGACCTAATCTCTAATATGACTACGGTTACTATCAAGTGCTGACTTCCAAATGAATACCAATTTCAAACGGAGATTTGCTGAATACCAATCCGAAACATTTCTCCAGACTGCTACGAATATTCGCTTTATTAACGAACATTTTGCTACACCGAATATCAAAGGACTCACTCTAAAGCAAATAAATAAAATATATTATTTATTTTATACCCTTAAGTCAGTTCGTTTTATGTCCTATGTTTCCGATACATCTCCAAGAATATCTACACCACTAAAACCACATAGCTTCGTCAGACCTAGACTCTCATGTGGATGTCATGTATGACATTCAGCTCATTCAGAAACTATCAGATATATGCAACCATTTTCTTAGATCAACGATTAAAAGTGGCTTCAAGCAAATGAATCCTCCAGGTCTTAAAGAAGACAATCCTTTATCAAATTTTATAGACTGGCACTACAGAATCACAAATAAAAAAAGCCACATTTCTTGAAAACTTCCTCCAACAACAACAACAAAAATGGGTAGTGTATGTAACGAGAAGGGAAAATAATGATATAATCAAGATGTCGACTTTCCCTACCAACTTAAACAAAAGGTTAGGAAGGAAACTCCGAGTCTTTTTGAATTGGAGTAGAGGTTTATCTCTTGTTTCCTGTTTAGGATTGGGTTTCCGGCTCCTTCTAAAGTCTACTTCACTCTATTTTATATTTATAGCTGGCCACTCGTATTCGAGGATACCGATCTACTAGGGTGGCTAGCCAGTCCCTATTGCAGACGCTTGCTCAGGCGGATTTGTGTTTATTCAACACCCACAGTTTATACTGCAACTATGCTGAGCAGACCTTAGTTACAGTTACTGGGAAAGAGCGTGGTATCTAGCGTAATCAACAATTTGAACAAAGCCAGCACGCTCAAGACCTCAGCCACGATGACTTGTGACCTAAGAGTTCCTTCTACCCAATTTCACTCATAAGGCTTGGACCAACCCGTGGTATGGTTTTCAGTCACTTTCCAAAGATGACGCACGCTGGGATCGACACCTCCAGTCCGATGACATCAGGAAGTCTCCTTCCTGACAAATCGACCATAGTGAGATTCAAACCCGCGTCTTATGGTCAGAATGCGGGCGTTCTAACCACTCGGCCACGTGCCCACGATTTCACTCCATCTAACGTCTAACATATTTACTAATTTATATTTTCCTCGATAGGAGTAGATAAGTTCAACTGTCGTCCGATTCACACTCCTCTCCGGTCTTTTGAACATGAGTAGAGGTTTATTGCTTGTTTCCTGTTTACAGTTGAGTTTCCGGTTCCTTCTAGAATCCCATTTCTTGTGGTCCTGTGTCACCTTTGCGTCTTGGAGCTATTATCGCCTTGCTTGGGTTGGTGCCTCTTACTTTGTAACCCTCTACCTCGAGTGACTCTTTGGCCTTGTACAGGATGAGCATTATTGTTAAAAAAAATACTAGAATCTAGAACTTGAGGGGTATGTTTTCCTTTTAAAAAACCAAGTTTTCCACCAATGTAACACTAACTGTGCAGTTGATAAATGCCCAATGTTTCCTGTATGGAAACGGCTAATCTTACGGCTACTATTATTATATATTAAATTACCATTATCATGTATTGCATGCTTTCATTTTTGTTTGATATTTTTAAGCTATGCTTAGTCGAAAAAGACATCCAATATTGATCAAACTCACATTAAATATTTTCTGAGGCTAAATGGGTGGAGATATCGTATTCTGTCAATCTTTCAACTAAGAGAATATAAAGGAGTGAAAAAGAGTGCGTGTTTGCATATATTTTAAAAGGGTACGTTTTCACATATAAACAATTAAAGAAGCATACATGTGTTTGTACCATCGACCGTTTATTCTCTTTATATATATATATAAATTACTGAAACAAAGTTCTCAATGTCTCTTGGGTATGCCCGTTTTCTTTTTGGTCCAGAAGTTAGGGTAAGCGAGTATAATTATTGTATTAATGGTCCATCTCAAGTCAGCCTTGCGCAGAGTTGGAACAACCAAAGTAAAAGGTTGACTTACTTCATAGGTAGAGGTTTTGGAAGACACCTGTACATGCCATGCGTTGGAAAGTGAAAAGAGTTCAGTCGTCAGGGAACCGAGGAAACTAACGTTTCACAGCGGAAACGTTAGTACCACTTGGTACTACTTCTTGGAGCAAGAGGGAGAAAGTGGGTGATACAGAAAAATGTTTGTCTTTTTGTAGTCTTAACCAGCGCCGGCTAACGGCGTTTGACGAACCCAAATGGGATAATCATATTCCCGGTTTATTTACTCTTAACATTATGGGGAAAAATCTTTTTTCCTGTTTTATTATTATTATTATTAATAATATTCAATATTATTATTTTATTTAATTTTACCACAAGATTGGAAGTATCAAGGTTCAAACAACGACCTGTGATTCTTGTGGAAATGCAGTTTGGAAAACTAGCATAACTATTACTAGGGTTGTAATAAATCACTGAAACAAAAGAGGGACAGGGAAGATGGCCAGAAGTAAAACTCAGATCTGTCTTGACCAACAGCCCCCTTACTCTGCCACTGAGACTTGCACAATCCTGTTTGCAATAGAGATTCACGTGTTTGAACTGGAGGTTAAAAAAATAGCAGCTTCATTGGCTCAAATGACACACACTCTTAAAAAATGATAACCAATCCATGTACTTTCTAGAGCATGAACAAGCTACAAGTTATGGATTTTTTTAAATTTTTAATGTAATTTTCTCAACTCTTTATTGTTTTGTTAAAAGAAGAAGAAGAAAAAACACACGAAGCAATAGAAAGACATAAAAATGCGGCAAATCTCTTCGCTGGCTTTACTACTCTGACTAGTACGCACTTGTTTTATTTAAATCAATAAATTGCACAGCTTGCTAAACGGTCAAATTAGTTTTACAATTGTGGTGAATAAATCGAGTCATTCGTGGTTTGTTTGTTTTTAAGGGGATGCAGTGAGCCCTTTTCGTTAACATCTGAAGGCCCATAGTAAAATAATTTCTTTGCTTCAACAAGCTTGACTCGTTATGAAAACTTGGCATATATCCCGGGATGCATTTTTTTCGCTCTACTGAACAGGCAAGAAAAAGAGAAAAATAAAGTGGTTCAAAGGGACTTATAATGTTGTACCATGTGTCTGTTGGCTTAACTCGTCAGTCAAATTAAAAAATCGACAACAGACAGATCATATTTTTTTTTTCAAACGTCGCATATTGTACGGATGCGAAAGACGTTTACATCGTTGCCCTTAAAAAAATCTCTCAGCAATACCACGTTCCTAATTTAATTAACATCTTCAATTAAATAGTAAATACAAAAAAACTCAATTTAAGATTCTCGGTTTGCTGACAACGTTTAGCAACGTTCAAAAAAAGGTAGGTAAGAAACAATTTTTTTTTTGTGAATTAGAATTACGAATAATTCACTTTTTCCTGCATTTTTCGAAAGTTAAACAGAAATTTACAGCTAATTCTCTAATTTATTTCATGTTATAAATTGGCTAAACGTTTACTAAAGTCTTGAACTATATGGCTGTTTTTTTTTTTATTTTTTATTTCTTTAACAGTGAACAATTAGTTACAAAAATCATGTTTTTTCTTTAGCCTTCTTACCTTATCTCGAAATTTTTGAGATCATGATCAACGGTCAGAAAGGTTCATTTTGTGAAACAATTATTATTACGCAATGTAAGGGTGGTGCTTAAAAAGTTTCTTTTTTCTTTTCATTCAGTCATTTCATTTTTTTTTTTTGTCATTCATTTCTCATTTAAAAACTCAATAATGTGTTGCTGTTGGTTGAATGTTAATTGATAGGCGACACTAGTAACACCAGTTTCTTTTGTTTTTTTTTTTTTCCACAAATACTGACTTTTTATTAGTAAAAAGCACAAACAGAGGCTATTATTTTTAACTATGCAATCAGACCCGTTTCATTTTTGTGATCATACCGGTTTAAATAATTTAAAACAAAAAAAATAATAATAATAATTAAAAATCTACTTTTTATATACTGTGCGATTTTTACTGTATAAGTCTGTATTGTGAACTTTGACAATTTTCTGGAAATGTATTTTTAATTTATTCTTTAAAAAAAGCTTTTCACAATTGTCAAAGTTCACAATACTAAAAGTTAGTGTATATACTTTTTATATACTGTGCGATTTAGTGACTAAATTGCACAGTAAAAAGTATATTTCTCATTATTTCCACTGGTAAAAAAAAATCAAAAAACCTAGAAATAATTTTCAGTAGATTCTTAGGTCGCGACACTTGTCTGAATCAAAAAATATCTTTTTTTTAAATCAAGACTTCTGTTTAGTTTATTTATCGATACATGACTTTTTTTTTTTTTTTTGTTATATTGCATCTTTGTTCTGTGAACGAAAACAGTTTTTGTCTTGTGGTTTCAAAAGATCATTTTTTGTCTTCAAGAACAAACGAATGTTTTTTTGTTTTTTTTTTTTTTTTTTCAAAAATTAAATTATGCGCTTCTTCTTCATTTAAGAATAAACCTCAAACAAAAGTAAGTTTGTGCATGTGCTTCCGAAAAATAATTCCATAGAAAAAAAGGTTTAATAATATAAAAAAACAATCATCCAAGTATCAACAACGTGTTTAAAAAAAAAAAAAACTTATCTCAAGGACATTTACGGAACTGAATGCGGCTTTTAAATTTTATATTTTTAACAACTTAAATGTAAAAATCTATTATAATTAAACTAAAGAAATAATTGTATTAAAAATTCATATGTTACAATTTAGAGCTGATTTTCAGGTGTGTGTGTGTGGGGGGGTCCAATTAAAAAAAAATAATAATACATGATTTGCTTTTCTCGAAGCCTTGTTTTTAAACTAATAAACAAAAAAACTGAATAGGACTGAGTTTCTAGGGTTTTAATAAAATTAGTTGTGTGGGTGGTAATAAATATAAAAAATATTTTCCATGACTTAAAAAAAAGAAAACCTAATTTCCATCAATTGTGAATAGTTTGAAAGTTTCATTAACAATTTAACATCCGACAATTATTTTTATTTTTGCAAGATTTTCCAAATTAATGTGTCATACAAAAAAAAAGTGCGGAAAATGTTATTTTACTAATTCTCATGGAGGTCTGGTAACCTAACTTAGCCCAATTTCAAACTTAAAATTTTTGTAAATAAGAGCTAAAACAAGTGACTACGTCCAATAACTCAGTAAATGTCGGGGATCGATTTTTATTTTTATACTATCGAACAGGACCATCATTAAAAATAAAATGATATTAAAAATCATTTTTCGATTCTAACAAGTGTCTAACAAAGGTTTTCTTTTTTTTTAATGTGCAAAAATTATTCCCCCCCCCCAAAAAAAAATGTTTCCATATTTTTTTACGAGCGAACCAGTCTTTAGTTTTTAAATGCAAAAAATAAAATCTTTAATTTTTTTTTTTTTTTTTTTTCTGACTATTATTGAGCTTCTCAAAAAGAGAGAGAGAAAAAAAAGTCTTTCCAAATGGCTGTTGTTATGAAGAGGAAGTCTCATTGCTGGGTTCAATTCTTTCTATCTGCCCCACAGTTGTGCACTGGTCGATTCATCGTGATTTCACATTGACACTAAGCTAGCTAGTAAAAATTGGTGTTCGAATCCCGGTAGCGTAAAAGCTGGGGATTCACATGCTGATTTTATAGACAGGTAGCGATTTTCCAAGCGTAGCTTAGATGTGGCACAAGGCAGGTAGACACAATATAAGCCTTCGACTACTTACTGACAATGTTTTTGTTTTTTTTAATAAATCATTTTTATGTATCAAAGACAAAGTCAATGAATAGAAAAGTGGAAAAGTCGAATGATTTTTCCTTTAGGTTGTTAAAATTCAAAGTCCATCGACTTAAAGAAAAAACAATGATAAGTTTTTATTTATGTCATAAGATTAAGAATTTCAAAAAAAAGCTTTCCATAATCTTCCTGGGGTTTTTCCACCAAATAATTTTTCATGGGTGCGTTGAGACTTGAAGAGACCTTTTTTAAATTTGTTGAATGAATAGCAGATATGTTTGTTTGTCATTTAAAGGTGAATAAATGTTTAAAAATTGCACGCACAAAACAATTTTTAAATAAATCTAGCACAAGGTCATTAAATTTGAGCTTTTATATAGTGATTGAACTTTCGTGATTTTGTATGGTTATCAAAGTGAATTTTAAACTAAAGGCACAAGTGAAAAAATGTTAGATAAAATTAAAAATAAGTTTATATTGAAATACACTTATTGACAAAAAAAAAATTGGTTTTGTTTGAATTAAATGTTTATTCTTATAAGTGTCATTATCATATGAAGGCTGGTGGTTATTATATTATAAAAAAGATGTTCTCTTAACACATCTCCATCTAATTAATAGTAGTTGATCTTCTTATCTGTTTTAACATGCATCCATGGAAGCAAGTCTTCTCTTTTCCTTCCATGATGGAGTTGCGGTAGAGAGCTAGCTACTGAGATCCATGGTGTGTAGTGTACTTGACGGTTCTGGGACAACTGAACTCTCCACTGATTAGAAATGTAACATTAAATAGTAAAATTAAACACATACTGGTTTTTTAACTGTTTTAAACAGTGTCTGTTTTTCACTTGTGCCATTTTTACTGTTCACCTGTCAACTTCAACAGCATGGATCAACACCCAATAGGGACATCTTTTCCTTACTGGATAAGGGATACACTTCTTGTATCAGAATTTGTCTAGGCTTAAATACTGATAAATTAAATGTGCCTTTCTAATTGTTTGGTTAACTTCTTTCATGATTCGGCTAACTAACCATTTTTTTTTAATTTTTTTCGTTAAAACTGAAAAAACTTTGTCCTCTTGGCAATGGTATTGAGCTGTCCAAAAATAAAATCGTTACTGTTTCAGTTTAGTTTTTACTGCCATTCATTTTTTAAAAAAAGAAAAATGCATTTTCCGTTTTTGTTTGTTAGTTTTTTTGGTTTTTTTTTCCCCCCGAAACGTTACCGTCTAGAACTTTTTTTTATTTTACATACGGAAAAAAGTCTGTCAGAAAATAAGTAAAAAGCGAAAGAACCTAAAATTAAAAAAGATACAGTGAGGACAAAATGTAAAAATAAGAAAGGTTTCAGTTTAAAATAAATAATTCTCTTTTTTTTTTTTTTTTTTTTTTTTTACACGATTCTCTCTGTCTCAAAAATTGAATCTGGCATATTCCAAAACTTATTGACTGATTTAGCACCCACATCCCAACTTTTAAGTTTGTGGCTAGAACTTTTATGGCTAAGTTTAAAAATCGTACCCGAAAAGAAGAAAAAAGAAAACTGTATATCAAAAGACTTATTCCCTTGGAATAGCTGAAAAAAATGTTGGCAATATTGTTTAACCTTCGTGCCCCCCTCCACACACACATACCCAAAAAAAAAACCCCAAAAAACAACGCTTTTCCATTAGGCCATAACTGTTAGTGTTATGGCATTACATGACAATATGAAGACAACAATCTGAACAATAGACAATTACAATACACCATCTCAGAAATAGCTGGATAAGGACTTAAATCGTTGCTAATTTAAAAATAAAATAAAAAACGCCTACAAATCTTGCCAACAGATAAGCAATCTAATAAATAAATAGTAAATACTGTTTTACCTTTTTGTTGTCAATTCTCAAGAATGAAGAAAATGTGTAAACGTCCCTTTCATGGTTGGGTTTTATTAAAAAAAATTAATCATTGCTTTCTGAAACGAAAACTCTGAAGGAGTCAAGTGTACAGTAATAACGATGTGTCAAGGGAATCACTGCCCCTTTTTACAAACCGCTTATTTGTTTGTTTTTGGGGGTGGGGGCACGATGGTTAAACAACATTGCCAACCTATTCCTCAGAATCCGCCGCCGTTTACTTTTTTCTTGTATCAAGTCATTTCATGACGGAAGCGCTCAAGGTTCTCTGCATTTCCCTGTTTTTTGGGGGGGCGGGGGGGTATTTGTTTTTGTTATTTTAATTTTAATTTAAGTAATTTCTTTACTGAATAAAGATTAAAAAAAAAAAGTCGTCTATCTTTATCCCTGTTCTGTCATCCAGTCACAAAGACTCGTTAAGTAGTTTGCTTCCAGTCCACCCTCTTTGCTTTCGGTATGTTCCGTGAGAATTAACTTTTTCTAGGCCCCCTTTCCTCTTTGCGTAAACCAGAAATTTAATCTCTTTCTGATTTCTAAGTATGTTTCCTTGTTCTTATAAAACTTCCTCATTGTTCACGTGTTCTGTCCATGATATTTTCGCCAGTCGTCGGTAGAATCACATCTCTGTCGCTTTATCTTCAACTGCGACAAAAAATGTTCAGTATTCACTTCTATAAAAGATCTTTACGTTATGGGGTGTTTTGTAGGTCCCTTGTGTGAATGTGGCATTGTGGTACATAGAGGAGTGGGAGATGATGGACAAGTTCTTTTGGTGATTATGTTGTATTGAATGAATGGGTCGTGATTGTGGTTAACTAGGAATAGGATAGTGAAAGACCGGCCTTTCCCCACTTCCCCTTCGGCCTTGTGCCACAATTTTGTATTTTTATACAAAATAAATATATTCATTTCTATAAAGGAGATTAGATATTATTACTTAATAGTTAATCCCACCACTATTTTCTTTTGTTTTAACTGTGTTTTCCTCTATTTTAATTCTTTGCTTAGTTTCTGGGAGGTATATTTCTCTTTTCCTGTGCGTTTTCAGTTTTCTGCTACGTTTTCCGTTACAATATTACCCAGATAGTTGAATGTCTTACCTGTTCAATTGTAACGTCCCCAATGTGTAGCTCTCAATTTGGAGGATCTCTTTTGCTGATAACCATAATTTCCCATCTTCTTACAGTTCATTTTAAATTAATTTTTTTTTTAAGATCTTTTCATAGACTTTTCAGTGTTTCAAGCGTTTATTAATTTCTTTTTCTTTTTTCTACTTCACTATTTTTAAAGTATTCTCGCTTTCTCAAATTAATATCTAATCCCATGTCTTGATTTCTATGGCAGTTTTGGTAAACATACAAGAAGTCCCCTTCCATCAGTCTTTCACCGACCAAACAAATAACCCCCAAATTGTGTCTCTATTCTTGTTCGCGTCATTGTGGAGAGAAAAAAAAAACTGGGAAAGGTTCGTTGTACGTTCACAAGGAAACGAAATGTGAGAAATGAAGACGCAAACCTTCTTTACAATATATTTGTTTATTCAAGGATCTTAGTGAGGGTGGATAAGTGACATTTGGCACAACTTTTACTACTTCTATCATCACAGACTAACATTTTTCTCTTAAAGTACTTTTCTGCCTTTCTCTGCATCACGACGCGAGGCTGGAAATCCACCCAGGGGTGGCGTGAAACTACTCTAACAGACGGTGTGGGGTACAGCGTACCCGGATTAAAAGGATAATTTAATACGGGATACCCTGCCCACAGAATACAACGCAAGTTTCAAGAAAAGACAACACGATAAGGAACGTTTGTAGAAAATAGAACATTGTACATTTAATGTCATTCATGCAGAATAAACAAATTTGTATATTTTTATATCTTGTTGAATAGAGTAAAAAAGATTAATGCTTTAGTTCGTTTAAGCAAATGTGATTTGAACAAAAAAATATGTGTTCGCTGTCTTTCAACAGAGTAGTTTTGATTTCCACTGATTTGATTTCTTTTACGTGGAGGGCGGCCTTTTTTTATCCCGGGGCCTCGTGTGAGAATGAAATGTCGTGGTTACATTCCATTTGATTCGTGATATCTACGTTTCATAAATTAAATATGAGAACTGGTATCAACAAATGTCAATTTTAAACATAAATGTTATGGCTAAATGTCCTGTATGAACAAGAAACATTATTGGTAAAGAAAGACTTATATCCGGTTTTAGTGGAACGTTTTTATCACACACTTACTTCTAAAGGAGTGTGTGCGACTGGACAATATTTATATCTCTCTCTCATAGGTATGTCGGAAGTTAGAGGGGGCCGGTATTTCATTGGTCCTTGATTATTTATACGTTGTTAAAATTTCGAGTTTTACATACGGCGTAATGTGTCGGAAGATGGAGTGTTTATTTATTGTAGACGTTACAATCTTAAAGTTCCGTGTTTTTGTTTTTTTCGGCGAAATTGCATCACAGATGAGAAAGAGATATATAAAAGTAGATAAACAATTTGTTTTTCCTGTTAGCAATGGAGAGCACTTTGGATTTAATACCTTTTCTGCCATGTCACCTCAGGACGTAAGCAGTTATGGCTCTCCACAATTTCCTGTCTTTTGCAGTTCTTAATTTTTGTCTTTCTGTTATTTCTTCTAAACCTTGTTCCGCCATCCATTTACTCCAGCTCACTAAGTATGTGATGCATTGTTTTCCTCTGTCCCTCTTGCCTTCAATCTGACTTGTGAGTATCAGATTTTCCAAACCTTCTTTTCTCATGAGGCGCCCTAGAAATTTCAACTGCTTCTTCCTGATGTTAAGTATAAGTTTCCTTTTTTTCTATTTTCTCTGAAACCTTGTCATTGCTCACATATTCAGTCCATGGTTTTCTCAACTTCCTTCTGCAGAGTTACATTTCTGTTGCTTCAAGCCACTTCTTCATCTTTGAGGAGATTGTCCAGCATTCACTGCCATATAAAGGGACAGATATCAGGTAACAGTTCAGTACTCTTATTTGCTTCTGACGAAGTTTACCTTTCCCTTTTTATTGCTATGCTATACCCTCTCCTTCTCTAGGAGGTTTTGCTCTTCTATTTCCTCTCTCTCTCTCTCTCGATAATTTATCCTTCGTTATGGGGTAATCCTCGTCCCTTTTTATACTTTGATAGCCCCTTTTCCTGGAAACTCTATCTCTGGAAAAACATATGTGGATTTACTCTTGAAGTTAGAAAAGTCCTTGGTCGAGAATGTAAACTAGTCAAACTTGGTGAAGCCGTTCGGGAGATGACAGGTCAACGTAGTAGTGGAACCGCCCGTTTATTGAATGGAAGGAGTTAACAAATGATGTAGTAAACATTCAAAAGTCGGTACTGCGTCGTAGAATTATACTTGTAGAGAATTGTCTTCGTATTTTTTTTAAGGATAATCTGGTGGACCTGTGTCAGACAAACATATCCAAAATAATCTTTTTTTTTTTTTTTTTTTTTTTCGATTTCCCGGAGGTCTTTGTGGATCACGAGATGTCTCAAAATTCAGCGCCTCCTTTTCTCAACACACTGCTAACATTAATTGTTCAGCTGATCCCCGCCCTGACTTCTCACACATGAAATGTATCGTGGGGAATATTGGTTAAATCGGCTCACGACCTCTTTTATATTCTTTCTTTTCTGTTCACATATTTTCTTTTCATCATGTATATACGTGCGTAAGTAGGGTTGGTGTATGCTATATCCCTCCTCCGGCCCTCGCTGAGTCGAAACTGTTAGTAATTATATTAAATTAGTGTACCCGTGCCGTCAAAAAAAAGTTTTAATAGTGAGATACAATGAAACAAAAGTCTTGAAACAATCTATTGTGATTCAATAAAGTGTAGATAAAGAATTCACAACTAAAATAGAAGCCAATGAACCCGTTTAATTAATCCGTTACCTTATATTGATTTTTAGACGTCCAATCGTATTTATTACTCCTGTTATTATATAAATCACTTGTTCAATATCTTTTCATGTTATAAATGCGTCCTGGGTAAGACGATAAACTACGTCCGCGTCCTGGGTAAGACGATAAATTACGTCCAACAGTAAGGCTTCTAATACGTTTTTGAAAAAATATTGCCGGTTATACTTTTTTTCTTTCTTTCTTTTTTTTTAAAGAATAGTGTTGTCGGCTATACGTTTTTGTAAAAATAGTATTAATTACCAGCTATACATTCTTGAAAGAATAATGTTGCCAGCTGTACGTTTTTGAAAAAATGATATTACCAGCTGTACGTTTTTGGAAAAAAAATATTACCAATATATATATATATATATATATATTTATTAATATTTTTTTTTTTTAAAAGGTTGTTAATGTCAATCAGTCTCGGTAAAAATAATAAAGTAACATGCAGAAATGATGGTAAATTAATGAATTTTGATTCCAAAATTGATTAAAAATAAATATTTAAATTTAGCATATAATTAATTCAAAAGTGTGACAATTTTTCCTAGTCAAAATTGTGACTTTTTTTCTGTGACTTTATTACCGGCCACGAGAAATTCAGACGGAAAATAGTTTTTCTTTTTTGAGTGTTTTTGTTAAAACATGACAAACAGATCTGTCTCTACCATCAATCTCTATAATTAATATATATATATATATATATATATATATATATATATATATATATATATATATATATATATCAATATAAAAAGTAGGTGCCGTTTACCGTACAATTCAACATTTGTAAAAAGAAAACACTGAATAAGTCAAAGTTAAAAAAAAAAACAAAACAAATAGCCTTTCTTTTTTGCAAACTAAACTTGCAAATTAAATTAAGTGTTGTTTTTTTGTTTTGTTTTTTTCCATTATTATTTAACTCTCTTCGTCTCTTTATTCTGCCGTTCAAATTACTTTTCCTTTCATGTTAGTTAACTCCCTCTCTCTTAATTCACACGGATCTCTCTCTCTCTCTCTCTCTCTACACACACACACCCTTTTGTGAGGTTTCTTATTTCTGCTTAGTATATAAGTGATTCTTCTTCACAGCGGACGGTAAAACCGTATGTTGCCTACATAAAACAACGTGCCAAATAAACACAAACAAACCTTTCCTCTGTCTCGCAGTAAAGGTAAGACAAAAAAAAATGGTTATTTCTTTTTCCTTGTCTTTTAATAATTGTATTCGTTGGAGAAATCAAAAAAAAAAAAAATCTTTTCTCATTGGTAAAAAGTTGCGAGCGGGAAAAAAAATCGATTGACAAGCATTTTTAACAAAAAGAAATAAACATTTTCCTGAAATTAGTGAAATAGACTAGTTTTTGCTGTTTTATTTATAATTTCGTATATTAAAACGAGTGTGTTCTTCATATACTTTCACTTCAGGTGCTAGAAAATATTTTCTGTCATGTTTATACTGAATATTAGTAAGGAAGGGTACTTACAAGTACCCTTGAACATTTTGGGCATACGTCTTATCTTGAAACCTGACACTGTTAGACTGTTACCGTATTTTTTTTTTTTTTTGTTTTTTTCAAAGTAGATTCTTTCTGGAAATCTCAAACTTTCATACTGTCAAAAATATGGATATTATTGTATTTTAAAATTTAAATTAATATCGACAAACTGTTAGTTAATTTAATTTAAACTTAAACTTTGTCACAACGAAAAACATTTACTTGTTCGACTTGCCTACCTGTAGAAAGCTTTTTTCTTTTTCTTCCTTTTCTTAAAAGTTAAAGTAGAAATGTACTACTTTTAAAAATCTATTTTTACAGCTTAATTATAAGATTCTAATTTAGTAATGACTCAGTCTTTCTTTTTGGTTTCTCACTTTTTAAGTTTTTTTGTTTTTTTTAAATATATTCTAATTTTCTTTTTTTTATGTCAAAAAAAAAAAAGTTTGCGATTTTTTAAAAAAATTTAATTCAGTTGATAAAAAAAAATCTCCCAAAGAAAAGCGCATATAACTTCTTAAACCACAATAAATTAAAATAAAAAAATTGTTCGAATAATAAAAATAAAATTAAATTAAACTACCTTCTTGGAGGTTTCTGATTTAATTTAATTTGGGCTTAAAAAAAAAAATCAACTCATGTAAAAATGTCTTAGGTTTTTTTGTTGTTTTTTTTTTAATTTTTTTAAATTTAAAATTTTTTTTTTAATTTAATAATAAATGATCAGTTTTCAAACTAAGTATTTGTTAAAAAAAATAAGTGAGGTTATTAATTTTAGTCCGTTAACAGTAACACTCAAAGTAACAGTAACACGTACAAAAATCGTTTAGTAACTAAAAACCTCAACAAAAAAACTATTACATCAGATTGGATTTTTTTTTCTTTTCCTACGTTTTTCTGCTATGCTCACCTCATTAACAGTCAACGCTTCTTAACTATTTCTATTCAATGTGTCTAAAAACAATTTTCTCTCTGGCTGAGGCTTTTTACAGAATAAAATCTAGAAAATTATCCGCTGAAAATCTTACAAGCAAACTAAAATAAAACGAAAAGCATTGATTGAATGAATGATGACTCCTTGTCCTTCTTCTTAATCTTAGCCATCCAATAATTTTTACAGACTCATGAGACTTCGTCGCGCTTTGAAGTGTATTTTCAATTCAGAAATTTGCTGTGCATTCCATTAATTTATAAATCTAGTGAATTTAAAATAAATAAATAAAATGATTATTAACCATTTCTGGGCTTTAATTTCTTTGACTTTTCTTAGATTGTCGAACCTTTACAAAAATTCTTAGAATCTAAAAAAAAATTTTCTGTGTTTACATAGCCTGCAAAAGTTGATAAGGATTAATTTTTTTTTGTGGCTTATCAACTTTTGAAGGCTATATAAACCAAAAAAATAAGAATTTTTGTAAAGATAATGATTTACTAATACAATTTGTATTAATTAACCCATAGCTGGGGGGGAGAAGAGTTGGATTCATACCTTTAGGGGTATTTGCATGTAAATATTTTCTAGCAGCAGAAGAGAAAGTATATGAAGAACACGCTCGTCTTAATATACGAAATTATAAATAAAATAGAAAAAACTATTCTATTTAGTGACTAAGCCAAGAACACAACATCTACAAAGTTCTTGGATGACTTGAATATGCAATAATGTTAATGAAAAATAATCCCTTTTTTTGGCATTTAAAAATAGGCACTATTTAAATAAATTGGTCCACTCATAAAAAAAAAAAATAAGAGAATAATTTTTGTAGAATGGCATTCTTTAGAACTTACTTAAGCCACAACACCTGTCAAAATAAAAAAAAAAAAAAAAAAATATTGATTCATTATCGATTTAGAAGTGGGGGTCCTGTTTGTAATATTGATAAGCTCTCAAATTGCCCCCCTCCCATCTTTGTATTTTTTATTTTCAGAATTTAAAGCTTTTTAAAAGATATTTTCTATAAAAAAATCTTTCTGTAACCTCTATCCCCGAAAATGTATATATATATATATATATATATATTATATTCAGAACTGCAAAGTA